>CAJDSM010129775.1:0-11573 GCA_903981925.1 Ostrea lurida | reverse complement strand
ATATTGATATGAAACGCCAAGCGCCTGTGGTTAAATATGCCATTCAAGATAATAATTGTATGACTGTTAAGAATTACGATGTTTTAGATTACACAGATTTAATATTTCATTAGTCTTTGTTTACATAAAACGACTCGGTTCTTTGTTTACATAACACAATATTGCTTATATATACATGTATCCATGCAGTCAGAAAGTTTAATTTTTGGTTTACAACTTTAAATATTTACATTTCTTATTTTTAATATTCATGGGCGTAGGAAGCAGAAGGGGGGGGTGCAATGTTTTTGCCCCCCCCCCCCCCCTTCACTTTTTCTCAAGTAACTTTTTTTCTGCATTAAAAACACACAAATTTAGAAGTCCCCCCCCCCACATTCTAGTAAAATTTATAGAGGCTTGCCCCCCCCCCCCCGCCCACCACTTTCAGTTATCAAATGGCCCTTTTTTTTTCTTTTTTTGATTATGCTTGTCACATAATTTTGAATTCAAGTGTGCTCCCCCCCCCCCCACTATCACTAATTATAGAGGTTTGCCCCCCCCCCCCTCCCCACTTTCCTTGTTCAAATGACTTTTTTTTTCTTGTTCACATAATTTTAGAAGTTTGACCCCCCACTTTCTGTGATTTTTTTAAAGTTTGCCCCCCCCCCCACTTTCAAAATCAGTCCTTACGCCTCTGTGAACAATTTTTTTTTTTCCGAAAATCGTAAATCAGTCCCTTTAAAGAACGATGTTTGTCCCCTCAGTGTGAAGATAATAGAACCCTGTTAAAGTTTTAAAGTTCGTATTTATGAAAGAAAGCTCGTGGAAACTTTAAAAAAAAAATGTGGCATTGTGGCATTGAATACGAGAGCCGATTAGAAATCACCCCTTTACATTGCATGAGAGAGAGAGAGAGAGAGAGAGAGAAGAGAGAGAGCAGAGAGAGAGAGAGAGAGAGGAGAGAGAGAGAGAGAGAGAGAGAGACCCACGAGAGACGAGGAGAGAGAGAGCAAAGGCACGCAAACGAAAAGGCGTAATTAATAACGACAAAATCAACGTCATAACGTAATGCCATGGACCGCGAATGAAAGGCGCGATAACGCAAATCAAATGACAGCATTCCTTATCGGACTGAATACCGTACTATGAATAAAATGTGATGACCGTAATATAAACCACAAAACTTTAATTGGAGTTTTGGGGCTCTAAATTGAATTTTCATATTCTTTTCCGCAATATAAAAATTTATCTTTGCCTGTCTCTTTTTTTCTTTTTTTTTTTTTCTTCATGCGTAATTCGAATTGAATGCATTATTAAGCGTTTTTCCGCTTTCGCAACGGGCATCATTTGGACATTTTTGGATTGCGAATTATACTGCTCTCAATGATCATGTTGATGAGGAAACATAACTTATCAACTTGTTACACACATAGCTATGATCTATAAGCAATTTTCATATCACCTGAAAGAGGATATAACTGTATGAAAGCCAAGTAAAGTTTCCTTCCTGTTTGTCATGCAGTTGAGTTGTTAGCTTGCTGCAGAGTACGAAGCAGATGTGTCAATAGCATTAAAAATACAAGTATGTCAAAATCATTTAATTTTATTTCACGTGATCACCTAGCGCCGATTCACCTTTTAAGAATTGAGGTGATTTTTCGATCACGTACCTGAACAACAAGTAAAGTCTATTGACATTGTTTTGTTGTTGTAATATAAAATTAAATGATAAGAAATAAATCTTATATTTTTTCGGGTGATATGCAGGTTATCACCAAGATTTTAGACGGTAAAACTTTTCATCAATGCTTCGCGCATTGATGAGTTTTACCGTCTAAACTGATTCGGTGATACCTGCATCACCCGAAAAAATATAAGATTAATTTCTTATATCTTCAACAAAAAAATCTCTATATACCTACATTGTAGCATGGAACCACCCTAAAGTAAGTGGCCATTTTCACACAACAATATTACTACAAAAATAACAGTTTGTCTATATTCTATACTCAACTGAGTGCAACTATGCCCTTGAGTAAGTTTTATCACCTATAATACAAGATTGATATAGTTTTTAATTTCTAATCTTAATTGCAAGATTTTTTGTGGAAAGGGATAATTTAGTCCCACCCTGGAGTCAGATCCTCTAATCCAAAGATCGTGATATTTATTATTTTGGTAAAGGCCTTCCAACTCTGTGCAACTGAATTTTCTTACAGATGTGAGGTTGTACAAAAGAATATATTTGAAATGATCAATTTGGCAGTGCTTGAAAATTTGAAAACAATTATGATGGTAGCTATCTGTTATTTAGCTGTTATCGCACGACGGATAGCTTGATACATGTCACAATCAAGAGAGAAATACAAAGAATTGGACAAAAAATAGAATAAAGAAAAATCCACAAAACTGCATGTACCAAGTATGAAGTCATCTTCGCTAGCCAAGAGAAAGGCCGTGGGTCGCCCCCCTTGGCTAGCGAAGATGGTATGAAGTAGCAAGCACCACATATATTACAACATGATATTTTAATGAAGGTCTATGAAGCATTTTACACCCTTTCAATACATTACTAGAGATCATTAATTAAGATGTACACACTTATACTACCGATATCGTTGTATGTTTACAGGTACACTGTAAATATTTCGTTATCAATAATTGTGGAATAGATTTACACTTAGGCATTGTTTGTTGATGTGTAAATCTTAAAATATTATTATACCTTTACAGATTTTTCACTATATAAAATTAGTGTGGCTAATTCCCTGGAAATTGCCGTTGCAGGACTAATCCCCGGGCGTTAGTCATATGAACTAATTCCAGCTTTGAGAACTAATTCCCGGTTATTCGTTTCTTTTTCGTATAGGCTAAGGCCTCCGGAAATAATCCTGGCCTCGGGGAACTGGAATCTTGCTAACTGCCTCAGTGATATACGTTAACTGTATACTAACACCCACTCCCAAAAAGTTTAAACACAAGTACATTGTACTCATATGCAACGTCTTGTCAAAGCCCGGCTTTCAGTACATTCAGTACTTTGACTATGTATGTCGCCTAGTGTTTTCATTTGTCAACGGATTTACAGGAAACTTTGGAAAGGTGTTAGCAATAGTAAAAGCTTGGATGGGATTGATTGTAAGACATCTTTCAAGGGGACCACGATTTGGGAAGGGCGACTTGGTTAATTATCAATCATTTTTATATACAGCATGGATAGCGCTTACATTCGAATCTATGAATCCTTGAGGAGTTATTTTAAAATAATAAAAGCTTTGATGGGATTGACATTCAGGGGACAACGGTAATATATAGGGGGTATGTGGGGTATTGTGAACGCGCTCACCAAAGTTCTTTAATCTTCAATATTTTCTGCCATTTCTTGATGTGAATTTAATAATCTAGCTCAAATTTTAAAGAGCTTTTTTGGAAAAGATATAAATGCTCCCAATAAAAGTAACATTAAATCAAAAGATCTTGTCGTTTACGTTTCGACTCTTGAGAGTCGGGGAAAAAAATGCTAAATTTGAAAAATTTAGGAGGGTGCCAAGTGCGCCCTCTCTAAATCCACTGTCAAATAATGAGCCTCTCAATATTGCGGGACTTGTTATAGCAGAGTTTCGCAGTAAAAAGAAACTGAAAATACTGACAACTAGACATAAGCTACTTGAATGTATTAGCAAATAAAGTGGTACAGAAACATTTTGGATGGGCGACGAATGCCCCAAAGGCCGTGTTTGAAAACTAAAGGGGTAGGATTTTTTTTAGAATTCCTCAGTGTTCTTCTCGGTTGACCGGGCCGGGATATATTTTTTCTCGAAAGAGATGGATAATCACATTTTAGCAAGAAGATCTCGCTATAGGGGAAATGTTTCCAACATGTACAAATTTATAAAATTTTCCAAACAAAATCACATGCGAACGATTTCAAATCGTCAAAGAGGATGTACTTCGATGTTACAATGATATCGAAAGTGCTCCTTGGTGACAAAACACGTTGGTTTTGAATTAAAGTAACGTGCTTTTGGAATGAAAATGCAAACATCGACAAAATAAATGTTTTTACATACAGTAATATTATGATCTGGAATTTCTGATTTTAACTAGGGATTAGTCCGTTTACCCGCATGATCAAATAAATGGACTCACGACAGGTGTGACCGGTCGACAGGGGATGCCTACTCTTCCTCAGCACCTGGTCCCACCTCTGATACGTCCAAAGGTCCGTGTTTGCCCAAGTATTAATTTGTATTCCGTTTAGAACTTATCAGATTGATTACTGTTCCTTATCTTCATCTTTTCATGTACAATATAACCAGAATAATTAAACATATTCTTTTATTGTCCATCTATCTCTAGACTGTAGATAATATTATCAGATTTTGAAAAACATGAAATAGTCTTAGAAAATTGTGATGGACAACAGACTTTTTCAAAGTAGTGACCTATAAATCTACAACTTTACCCAGAGCTTGCATACAATATATGGACTCCATCCTTAAAAAGTCAATGTTGCACGTGTGATTACAAACCCTCCATACACAAAACATTGATATTGTGAGGATGATTTGGTCGATGCAGGTAATTCTAGTGTGTCTGCATAGGACTGAAAAGAAACATCTTGAGTGAGTCAACCACAAGTCACGTTTAAAATCTACATCGCCCAATATATCACCTTAAAGTTACACCACTTGCATAAGTTATATAAGCAAAACTCGCATGAATGAAAGTGAAATCAAAGGTAAAAATAACCATCCGTTAATGAACACGTTCCCAAATAAGTCGTGAAAACCTACACACAAGTACCATTTTTCAAAAATGCTGTCAACATTTATCCGATCTGTCAAAATCAAATATGTTTGACATCACATAAAAATTCTTAGCATTAATGCCACGTGCAGCAGCGGAGAATGCAGTGAATCCCACTCAGAGCAGTATTTTTCTCTCCACGTCAAGTATTTTTTATGCCAGTATGCAAAATAATAGTTCTGAATAGCTTTGTCATATCGATCTAATTTTGTATCACAAACGGCAAGCATGCTGTACAGGAGGTGGAATGCTGCTTCTGGAGAGGATGGAAGAACGTCTGATAATTGTTTTCTCAACCTCTTTACAGCACATTTGTTATTGCTCGCGGCAAAACACAGAGCCTTTAGGAATAATGCGTACGGGCGAGGGGGGAAGGCAATGATGGCGGAGGACTGTCTTACTAGAAGAATCTCCAACATTATTTCCTTCGGGAGAATTGGCATGGTTCTAAACACTTCAAAATCGTAGGAAACGCCCATTGAAGCTTTCTCAACTCGAGATAAAGTTCCATTACAAAAAAAGGGCACGTAGTCTTCACCAACTTGATTTGGATATCTTGAGCTTACATAGAGAACGGCCGCTTGTTTTTCTTCAAAATCGTTTTCATATTGCCGAATGATTTCCAAAGCTTTGCTATAGTACCCCATGCAATAATAAGCGGTTGCCAGAGTTAACCTTCCTCTGGTCAAATCTGCCGACATTGTCAGTTTCATCATTTCAAGTGCACGTTTGGCTTGCCTGTATCGAAAACGTGCACATCTGCTGGAATCATTCAAAGCTTTGTACAGGAAAATCAATGCTATGTGCTGTAAAGTTTTTTGTTGGTAGAGTGTCACAGTGTCATGCACTAAATAATCAAGTCGCGTTTCCTTTTCCAGTAAAAGGGCGACTGTATTGTAGAATTCATTTTCAAGGCTTCTAAAATTCGGGCGACCTTGCACGATGCCTTCCAGTTGACTGAAGAACGCGCTGTCTTCGATATCTTCCGTAACGGAGCTGGAATCATTCCTCCTCAGTGACGATAATCCTCTAAAGTCCTCATCGAGGTCAATTACACTGTTGGGCATTTCCAGGATTTGATGTCTTCTCCTCTGAAGGGCGTCTTTGAGANCTAAAGTCCTCATCGAGGTCAATTACACTGTCGGGCATTTCCAGGATTTGGTATCTTCTCCTCTGAAGGGCGTCTTTGAGGTTGCTTAATGACGGACAAGTCAAAAGGCACCTCCAGCCTTCTCCATACAATTCTGACAAATGGTTGAAAAGAGATACACGGTCTATTTCATCTAATTTGCCATGAAACATATTGTGTTCTCTGACAAAGTAGTTAGGACAAAAGCCATCGGACACCCACATAATCAGTCGTTTCAAACAGACTTCAATACACGAAATCAGTCTCTCTTGTCTCCAAAGTTCTCTTGGCGTTTCTTCGATACTCCAAAAAAGAAGAGTTTTCATGAAATATGAACACAAAACGTCACGAGTATCTGGAAATGCCTCTTTGACCAGCAGTTTGAAAATTCCGTACACCAGGAACTGCGTATCATTAAACGCATACACCAATCGTTTTTCAGCAACTGAAAAGGACAATCTCCATAACATGGGGTCAAATGACCAACATCCACTTTCGTCAATAAATTTCGGACCGATTGGAACAACATAGCATCCTTTTCTGTGTATTTCGTTGACCACATGTTGATCCGGCCATCCATGCAATCTTCTTCTGTCGCGCCATTCCATGGCATCGGACGGCCAATGTGCACATCGCAGGCAATGTGCATCATCTTGCTCTGTCCCTTGCTGTGACACCGTTCTCACACAAGGTCCGTGTATTTCCCCGTTTCTTCCTACATAAGACGTTACGTAATTTTTACTTGAAATGCACATGTCTCCGCCTTCAGGTATCACAGAAAGTTGGATGTGTTGCTCTGCCTTGTTTGGCGTTAACAAGATTAGCTTTACATATCCTTTAGGTATGTTTCCTGATCTTACCATTTTGATAGAACAAAGTCGGTTTGGGATCATTTCCGGTGCCTCTGACGCCAATGCAGTTTTATCCACATACATTTTGTCAACGTCTGTTCCATTCATTCTGAAACCTTCGGCCCAGCTCCCGGTCGTAATTACTTCTATATTTCTTCCATAATGGTGTATGTCTGACAAAATATCGTCAACTCTTCTGTTCAACCTTTGGACGGGCAGAAACCCAACAGCGTTAATCAAACTATCCGCCAAAAGTCGGCATAAATCGTCATCATCTTGCCACATAATCGCAAAATACGATGGTCACTAACCTGAAAACGTACACATTGTGAACAAAGTCATTGTAGATGCCTCTTTGTCGCAGTTTCTGGTTTAGAAATGGAACAGATTTTTTTTTTAACATCAGCTTCCTTCTTTCTGAGGATATTTTTAGCTCTTCTTCCTGTTGCTGATTGTGTCATAAACAATATTCAAATGTACGCTACGGAAGAACTAATTAACTAGATAAAGTGTTCATGCAGCACTTGTTTAGGGGAAAGGGGATAGGGGTCACTTTTTAGCTCACCTGAGCCGAAGGCTCAAGTGAGCTTTTCTGATCAAAATTTGTCCTAAAAATTGTGTCGTCGTCATCATAAACTTTTCACATTTTTAACTTCTTCTTCTTACAAGAAAAAAAGACCGACTGCGGACGAGACACAAGAGATTTTCAAGACCAGAACACTGGTGACACATTATCCTGGGTTGAAAGGGGCTTTCAATTATTTGGAGTATATCAAACTGGAAGGACCCGAGGCCCATCGAATCCCATAAGGGGGAGATTTAGATCACAAAGAAATGCAAAAATCAGCGGGGTGGTTGTCATTTAAGAAGACGATAGCAATTCTCTTTCCCTCAAAAAGAACCCTCCCAAATGGAGGGAGGCGAGAGACGAAGAAAAGAAAGAGGACGGATAGAGAGGAGAATACATTTTTAGATATGGAAGCTCCTGAATATAGCGAGAGGATTCAAAGCTGTGTTCCCAAATCCATTAGCGATTGACCCCCCGGGGTACCCCAGATGGGGGGGGCCGACCCACAGTAGAGGGGATTTAGAAGTTTGACATATGTAATATAGAGTAAAAATCCTGAGATCTAAAATCTTTCTATAACTCAGTAACACAGAGTGTGGGCGGGCGGGGGAAAGCTTTAGACGTGTCGAGAGCAAAACATTTATTACTGGAAATTTCCTCATATTAGAAAAGGAAGAAATTTCCCACAGTTTTAATCTGTTCTTTTCTTTCAAATTACATGACCGACGACGAGAAGACGGGAGCAGAGATGGTAAGAGCCACACTGCGTGATTGTTTCTAGTTCGAAATAAATTGAAATTAATTTTAAAATTAAATCCCAACAAGTTTTTAAATAATGAAATTATTAATTTAAAGGATGGAGAAGCAATCATGGTTTTTTACCAAAGGTCAAAGGAAAGTAGGGGGCAAAGCATGTTCTTTCAATATGAGAGATAAATGCTACAATTTGGTATTTTCTAATAGATTATAAAATTAAAAAAATATATATTCTGCTATACCATTTGAAGGAAGACCCGACTCGGAGAGGACGAAAAGCGGTTCGTAAAATTATCATGGGGCAAGCATGACCCTAGTTGAGTTGAGTATAGAATGGGTGACAAGCCACTTATACCAACTCAGCGTCGTCCGCTCCTCCCACCTTTTCTCGCCCCCGCGCCCTCCCCCCAGAATTTTTTGTAGAATGGAACACAAAATAGATACGTGAGAGAACTTTCAGCTTTTCAAAATTGTCATATGATATACGAACTGCCCCTAACGGAGAAGTCCACTTCTAAAAGTCATTGAGAAATCTTTCTCTTCCGAATTGATCCAGTGGGGCTTCAAGGGATCCCAACGCGTGAATTCTATTAATGGGGAGAGATCCTTGTGTGCATCCTTATAGGATGAGGAAGGGAGAGATACTACTAGTGTTTTACAATTTAAATTCGCATTGAACCCATTTGGGTTTATTACCCGGAATGAGTCTACAGGTCCCGTACGCAATATTATAGCGGGACACTTAGAACTCTCGTAGAACAGTGAAAAAATAAAAATTCTCACAATCTTCCCTATCCTAAGAAAGTACCTCCTTGAAGAGCCCAGGACAAAAGCCTGACAAATTTAATTGATAGAGAAACAATAAAGTGTTTCCTGTATTAAGTGAAGAAGATTTCACAAGTTTTTGTTTTAAAATTTTGTGTCTAGTTGTTCTTTTATGAAGCCAGGGCCGTGGTTATGCTCCCTGGTTGGAAAATCTTTGCGGCTGGAACCAACAGGTTTTTCTTTGAAATACTTTTGATCTAAGGTACTTTTGATCCAAATAAACACTTCATTCTTTACACATATTTACCTATGCTCCAAAACGGCCCACGCCATGTGCGGGCAGGTGGTCATCTGTAATTTAATTTAAGGCGTCACGTTTTTTCTTAGAAAATAATAGGATCGGGAGTAGAATTTCCATCACAACTGTTTCATCTTTCAACATTATGTTTAGAATGTCAACAGTGTGAAGGTTATAGGGGTCTTCTTATGAGCACACTATGCGAAGAAGACGCGGAACTTCGGAAGGGGGGTTTGAGCATATGATATAGAGGAAAAAAATCATTTAAACATCATTTCTTCTTCAGAAACAATGGCAGGAAAAGGCGTGAGAGATTGTAGTATATTGAGGGCGTCGACTTGATATAGAGACGAAGAATTGCCCCAAGTTTTTTCGAGTGTCCAGTGAGGCGACCGTGTGGTACCGATGAGGGGGCATAGGGAAGTTAAGAGTGGTTGGTTTGTTTGGTACAAAAATTATTATATTACAATACTCATGCAGCTGTTCGGGGGCTAGCGAAAACCTCTCACTTAGGAACCCTCCCTAACTCCTCCAAGGGTACACATCGCCCCGGCCGGAGTGAAAATTTTAGTACCAGATTTTGTGGCGTGTTTGAAAATTGATAGGAAGGTTAGGTTTCGTTTTTTTTGAACACTAGTCGTGGTCTTCAGAACCTGGTTTTGGCTCACTTGTGGCGGTTGATAATTGAATCAAGAGGAAAATTAGAATGTTATTTGTGTAATGTGTTTCGAAAAATTATGAATTTTTAGGGTGTGTCTAGTTTCCTTTCAATATGCAACTCTTTTTCCTCTTGTGAACTGTATATATATCATTGTTACACGCTTCTTGTTGCCCTGTTTGGGGGCCCTTAATGCGTCAAAAACGAATTGAGATTTAATAATATTTAAAATTGTGGCAACCACCCCCCCTCCCCTTCCCCTTCCTTAACCCAAAATCTCCCCTTCCTCTCCTTTTCCAAACCACCCTGCGCCTCGCCAAACCCCGGTTCCGGGCCCGGCCCCCCCATGGAAAAGTGTCCGTGTTGTTACTGGCCCTGTACTGCTGGAAATAATATATAATAATTATGCAATGTACACATAACGTGGAAATCAATGAGAGAAAGAAAGCGGACGTCAACTGAATTAAAGAATGTAATTTTACAGCAAAGCTGTAGGAAGTTTATGTTTTATGCAGGTAAAAGGGTAGTAACAGTATTTTATCAAAATATATTTGAGATAAATGATTATTCGGTGTTTATTTATTTTTTTTAGCGTACAAGAAGTTAGTTTCGCGCCGTTGGTTGGCACCCCTGTAGCAAATAATGACGATCAAGTGCGCCTTTCTTTTTTTTTCGAGTTGTTTTCTATATCTCGATTATCTATTTGTGGCGAATTAAGGACATATAAAAAAAACCGTTTTATGGGTTTTATATGGGTTCCATTAAGAGAAATTATTAAAGCCCCCTTTCCCCCCCTTCTCTCTCTTTTCTCTCTCTCTCCATCTTGCTGAGGTGACTTCTTTAATATGCCAGTTCACTTTACATTTAGACTAGGTAATATGAAATTCAGTCAAATCCACCTCCAACTTCCTTACGTATTGTAGAGTGTTAGAAACACCACTACAATGTACAGTAGATTTTGATTTATTTTCATTTGATTGAGATAAAATATTAACCTAAACCAAACAACTAACGTGCCCAATTTCAATATTGCTTTCTATGCTAAATAAGAAATATTGGGGACAGGCTAGAGCATCAGAGATCCAAGGCGTTTTTCAGAGAGCTACAGTTCCGCAGCTAAGCTAGTACACATACCATTTCATTCTTCAAGATGTTACGAAAACTATTTTTGCTAGGCTGTAGAGTCCAAATAAAATTCGAAAATCTCCCAAGTTCGTAACAGAGCGTTCTATATGCATCCCAGGGAGGGGGTTTGAAATCGCGAAATTCTTCCAAAATAGGAAATAAATGGGTTTGTCAGATGTCAAAATCAAAAAAAGTACAGTCTCCAGTCCCTCTTCCATTAATGACACCCCTTACACTTGTGCCCAAGTCTTATTCACCGTCCGCGCATTATTGATATATAACCCTGTCATTCTCATATCACTAGATACTTGCTTTTTGAGGACATCGAGTGACATAATTGACACACAGTATGATCTTTGAGTATTGCGCTACATTACTCCTAGAAAAGCAAAACACTTTGGCGAGCATAAAAAAGGCACCATCGATAAATCGAGATACAAAATGGTGATATGAATTACAATGTTAATGAATCACAAGTATAAGTTAAAATGCAATGCATATACATCATGATAGAATCAATTGTCACAAAGAAACAAGAAACTGATCTAGAGGCGATGTATCCATACGAATAACAATAAATGAATAAAGTACCATAGCACAGATTTATGATAAAATGAATGGTCTACTCAAGACAA
>CAJDSM010129736.1:70-16994 GCA_903981925.1 Ostrea lurida | reverse complement strand
AGAATCAGGGGGGCAAAATACATGAGTGTATGAAACATTAGCGTCCAAAATCGATGAATAGAATATAAGATTGGGAAATATAGGAGGGGCGGTGGGTGTGATGGAAATTAAACGCATTTATAATTTTAGTTCTAAAAAATAATTCATCGTGATACTTGAAATTATGATGGACTATCTAATAAGTATAACAACTGGGTGAAGTAAGAAAAATATTAAATTGATTATATACGTTAGTATTTACTCTACTTACCCCACCTATTGGATAAATAGGTTACTTTTTGACATTAATTAATTCTTTGTTTGACTCAATTCATCAATAAATTATATCAAACATAACAACATCTTAGATTTTTTTTGCTAATATTATCCTATTTCCAATTCGCCTCACTAGATTATGCTCACCTCTTTCACACTCTGTCATCCTGCATAATTATAGTTGTAATACATATAACTAGTACATGTACTCAATTAATTCTTAAATGATCTATTCAGTCTTAAAATGATTTAGTTCCAATTTGCCCAAAGTTTGTCAAAGTTTGAAGATTTTCAAAAACGATCTTAAAAATTGCATTACAAATGCGTGATAGGAATAAATATGCTATCACATTTTACATTCTTCTTTATTTGCAACCCATACTGTTGAATGAACTGTTCCAGAGTGTTAGATATGATACAGTAGCAAATAATCTCATCCAAAACAGCTGGTCCAACAACTTGGATACCGCCAACCTAGAATTATCTGAGCAATCTGGAAAGATTTTTCTTTGAGCACAATTGAGTTATTAAAAAGTTGTTGTCTTAAACAACCAACTGATGACCGCCAATCCAATGGTACAATACCGTAATTCTCATATTGTGTCATTGCCAACATTACTGAGGAAAACTGGATTATCTTATAGAATGAATAAATGTGTCATTTGCAGATAACTGTATTGTCATTATGACAGAAGATTAGGCTTACACATCGAAGAAATAACATCTAAATCCTGAACTTTGCAGACATTATGAAGAGAATGCGAAATCAAATCCAACATAGTATCTTTTTATAATTGTCAAGCCTGACTGATTATGGTATATACATCTTTGGAACACCCTATTATAGCATGCCTAGATTCATGATTACAGAAAGATGTACCAAAGAATTGATTTACTATGATCATATGCATAGTTGGGTGAGGCCTCTCAGTTTTGTTATTAATAGTTCTAAACTAATTTTAATAATTACTGTAATACCAAACAATACATTTTTAACTTGCTCAATCACAAACCCATAATATTGATTGTCATTACTACTATTATCTCTCTTTCAAAGTGTGTACTTATATAAAGATTGACCTATCTTTTTGCCATATAGTGAGATCTTGGCTGTCATATAAATCCTTTGCAAAAACTAGGTGCAAAAGCACTCAAAATTTATGATTAAGAATTTATAGCATTAGTAGCTGTCTACAGTGATGGATCAAATTGTACTTACTTCATAGCATCTAGTCTCTAAAAGTAACTGATGAGTGATCGTGACTAATGACAACGTGTGTATATCATAATGTATCAGTTAACATTGCTTCTGATTCTTACAAAGTTGTAGGGATACTAACACTATACAGTGGATAAATATTCGTAGGTATGCAGAGTTAGTTTGACCCTCTTGTAAACACTACAGATATCTCAGAATCTGCGTACTCATGGTAATTAAGTAGTTTTGATAATCTTCTAACCTTGAAATGGACTGGGTGGCCAGTTAAGGTCACTACGTAATCTAAGCATTGTGTAATTGTGGCAGGGACGTTAATAACACTGATTAACGTCAAAAGATAATCGTGTATGGTTAACGTAGATGGCTGGGGATGTGTAGTTTGATCAATAACTGTGAAGTGTTTCCAAGCAATATATTGCAAAGTCACGTGAAAATTAGATGATCAGTCAATTACGAGGGCAGTGATTAGCGCGTCATGGATTGGGTTAACAGCTTACCTAAGTTGGAATCTGATAGACAGTAATCCTAAAGTCGTATCGCTACACCACCAAAAGGTGATCCACTCTGCTTTGTAGATGAATGTCAACACAGGACAAACGTTTCTTCGTCATCTATAAAGCTGCAGCTATGTATTCCTGAAGCTTATCTCTAAGGCTTCAAGTGCTACATCGCTAGCAATTTCCCAGCAAATGCTACTTTGCTATCATTGTTGATAACAAACAATTCCTCAAGTGCCTAGATGATAACCATCCTTATACTTATAATTCATCCTACAGTGTTCTTCTGTATTCAGAACGGAGTTAATAGGCCAATGCGTGGAGACAGCGATGCATTATGAGTGTTTGATATAGTATGTACAACTCTGGCAGGAGCGCGTAGAATTGGACAGATCTTATAATCAATCCACCCACTTGGTTCTTGTTCTTCTTTTATAATTATAGTCAGCTGGACATATTTGACGTTACAGGTGATGTAAATGTAGTTGAATAATTGTATAGCCTGTATTTTGAAAATGGTATCTAATTTTTTCCAGTAGACAACAACTATGGTGTTTTATTTGCAACATATTCCCACTCTCCTTATTTATTGATTCTGTCGGGAAGGTATTTTGCGCAGACGTCGTGGCGATATAATATGACAATTGAAGAGCTTCTCTCCACATCGAAGGCCTTGATCCGGCGACGGACCCGGGTTCGGCGGGCTCGCAGATTTTGGAGCCTGGAAGTAGTAGTGAGCTCCTCGAGATGTTTGTGGGATTAAGAAATGTATACAATAAGTATATCAGTGGAATATCTCGTATTAGAACACATAAAACGTGCGAAATCCAGTTAGTACCTTGTTTGTAAAGTTTAAAAATGGCGCTATGTAGACAAGTACATCAAGACGGTAATCATGAGCTTCCCCCCAAAAGACACATAAGAAACTCGAGTGGTATCGGCTAATCACGGACGCTCCGACAATAACGCGAAGGCAGGATCATAGTGCCATTGAGGAGATAAGCATCCTCCTGCTGACCGCCTCACCATCCCAGTGATCACCTCAAATTAGTACGTTTTAAGAGAGACTAAAATTCGTAACAAGGAAATCATTTCGGTAAACGTTTCAAGAAATGTCATTCTTCAACAACGAACGCTGAGAACGTTAAACTCCTTAAAATTTTCGCTGAAGAAGTTGTTATTTCATACTCCTAATAAGCCCTATAAACCAACACTATGCACTTTGAAAAAGGTCCTTACTGGGTATATGATTTTAAATGCGTGCTTGGGACTTTTATTTCTAAATATAAAGTGGGAGTAAATGTGCTCGCAGGAACGTATCATAGTATACTCAGACTGCTGCACCACATATCACTTAGTGAAAAACAGACAGATAACAAATAGAGTGTTCAAGCGTCTGTGAGCAACTAAGGACTACCCCTGTAGATACACAGAAGTGGAACCAAGTGCCTTAGGAGGAAGTACGCCATCACCTTGTGACCGGTCACTCCGCGAGCGAGCCTTTGATGCCTCGATTATGTATAACTAGAGTACATCCCGAAGTCGAATAATCTGTATGAAAGAATGAACCAATGACAGCGGAATCTATCACATACACAGCACACTAGATCTCAGTTATGTTCTATATGACTAAAAAATAATATTTTGTGAAGGCGGTAACCTTCTGGAACGCCCATCGTCGGCGGGGGGTGAGGTAAGGGCTGGGGAGGGTGTGGGAGGAGGAGGGGGGGGGGGAGGGGGAGGGGAGAGGGTGGGGGGGGGGGGGTGTGGGGGGGGCTTAGGCGAAGAGGGGGGGGGGGGGGGGGGGGGGGGGGGAAGAGAAGGGGGGGGGGGGCGGTGAGGGGGGGGGGCGGATGGGAGGGTAGGGGTGGGGGGAGGGTGGGGGGGGGGGGGGTGCGGTGGAAGGAGACAGAGGGAGGAGAGGGGGCGGGGGGAAGAGTGGGAGGGGAATGAGGGGGGGGGGGGAGGCGGTGGTCAGGCGGGGGGGGGGGGAAGTGGATTGGTACGGACTATCAACTTGTAAAATACTGAGTCATAGGATAGAACAATGTTCTATTGCGGTAAGAAACAGATGAAGTGCGCTAGAACATATGTACTATTGGAATGTTTGAGTCAAGTGTTAGATATTGAGAATGTTGACGCAGTGGAGCAGCTGACACCATCTCCGGTTTGTCATTTAATATGATGAGGTGTTCAGATAGGTGTAAATAAAAATATGCTTTTTGGTCCCAGCTATCAATGCTTGTATACAATATTGCCCACATATCCATGATTGCTAGAGGCTACCTTATTACAATTGCATCATAAAGACAAACCTCGGCAGATTGGATTAAACACTGTATACCTTCAGATTCTAACACTCCACCACATCACACTCCGTAAATGCCCACCGGTGCTATGAGTCTCCCGTGCCTATTAGCCAGAGTTTCAAAAGGTCATGATCAACCCTTACACAGATAGATTCGTTGGAATCTAGTATAATGTATGCTACCAAGGCCCTTGTTATCGTTGCTCACCTCCATTTCGAAAATTGGACAGGTGCAGGTGAAGGAGGAAATTCCTAGTTAACTAAAATTTAGGGGTGTGCCTTCAACAAACTATGAGGTGGTCGTAATTCAATGTGTAGATTCTATCAAAAAAAATCCTAGCCGACACCACACTTCTAGTAAATTTGAAATAAAAAAACTTTTCAACATACACTTCACCACCATCAGACAGCCATTCCCCACGATAAAGTTCAATACATAGATTTTTGTAGACATTATAGAACAGTTTGCTTATCTTAGACGACAAATAATTAGTGGTCAATCTTAAAAAACCACGACACTATAGTTTAAACTCCACTGTGATTCTACAGCACCAGGTAAACTGAAGTTTATACATTGTATTTAAAAGAGCAACGGTGCTGGTGTCCCTCATTGATGATCATTCTTTGTACGATTTGTGATCAGGATTAACTATCCAGCATGAGTTATGTTGTGAATCCCAATGAGGCATCAAAGTCGTGCACACTTTGTTCGTTGAAACCTATTTTTAGTAATATCTTACGAGGCAGACTTTACAATCTCACAAAAAGGTTCCCTTTACAAGAAGGAAAAAAATCTCTTACTATCCTCGCGCCTGCACTTTATATATCGGACAGGAGACTCCATTATCCAGTTTATCGATAGATGATACAGTCTCGATACATCATCGAGTGTCGATTCGATTAATTATCTACAGTGATTACTACGTTGAAATAAACAGGAGAGACATCCACCGTCTTTATCGCACGCTCTGTTTGTCGTGACAGCTGTTGAGGATTTGGTACTATAATGTAGATTGATGTTGGAAACACCTAGTAGTTAAGAGCTTTCAGGATGTGAACTAAAGGCGTTACGCAACAGTGATACTGCAATGTTGTTAAACCCACCTTGCCCCCGGCACCGTCACCGCCAGAGCAGCCCACACATGTGTCGATGCTGTTGGGACACAACGCGGCCTGCAAGTCGTTGACGCCCTACGGTCTGACCTGATTCCGAGACTCCTGTACAGACTTAACATTATTTGTTATAACCCCTATACTAAGCAGTTATGATTTCCTCATAGTGACATAAGCGCCATATGTACGACGTATTAAATATCTTCGCTAAGAATTACTTCCGAGAGACGTGGATAGTCGCAAAGTCCAACGCATGTGCCCACGCTGAGAACATTCCTGATCTCATCAGCTATGTTTTCATCCACATTTTTTATTGCGGTCTAATTGGTCTGTCTGGCTTCTTACAAGTATCGCATGTGGATTCGCGAGTTCTTACTATTGTCGCTCCACCACTCGCGACAGACGACTATCGGCCTTTTGCTTATCTAACGAAAGCCGTCACTAAATCACTACGGCACTCCTCGGCTGATTAAGCTGATCTAAAGCTGGCGGTTAACAAGTGAGGTTGCCGATATATAGAATGAACGACAAGATTAACATAACATTGTAGCGCTATGCAATATTGACGTCAGCGGGCAATTTCTTTTTTAAGCAGTCGATTGTAACAGTGTCTCCCACCCGGCTCCGGTCAACAGCTCAATGAAGGGTGTTTTGTGACAATTTCTTCGTACATGGAATATCTTGGTAGGAACTGTTTTTAGTCAAGGGTATAACTAAGTACTCATCTGATCCAGACAATAAATCGATGTGGATGACTCTCAACTCCGTGTTCAACAACTTAATATTATTTCTGAATGTGTCTTTTAAATAATGAAATTAAAATAATTATGTGGGTTTGCTAAGTGCACACACGTATATGAAATAGGCGTTCTGGCACAGCCTAACCGCTAACATCCTGTTGTTCCTACCTCGGTAGAAGAGGTGAGAGACGTACCTCTGCAAATACCGCGTGCCTACGGCTGTGTCAATAGATTTGTGACTTAATTCCATTGGTTATCCTCTCAGGTCTATCGTCACACAACTGATATATACATTGATGGTGATTATTGTCGTTATACAAACATTTCACGGTAACATCATTCGAATCTGATTGAACCAAAAAAGCATATGATAAAACATGTTTTGACAACTTGTGTTTTTTCACGAGAAAGGATAAATCAAATGCTGAGGTAACTTTCTTCTAGATGAATACTTGATGATACTTAGGTACCACAAAAGAAATGTTTATTTGAAAGCCTATGACATCGTGGGATGTTACTGAATCTTGTTTATTCAACCTGACAAGTAGATATGACTAACCGACAGACATTTCAGACAGTACCCAGCATCCAAAATATGTCGTCTGCAAAAAATTAGCTTTTAGGACATAGGTAATGATTCGTTGTATATGACTTTTTTTAATTACATCTCATTACATCACTTTGTACAAACTTCCAGAATATACTGAGGTTTGCAAAATATTTCGTTGGCATTCATTTTCATTTAAAAGAGAAAGCAAATACACACATTTAGATTATTTCAACTGCTTCCATGCATTCCATTTTGAAAACTATTTCGTTATGATGACATGAGCAATATGGTAATATTTCGATCGCGTCCGAGGTTAGTGGAGAGGCACGAGCCAGGCGAGGAGAGCCAAATGCCTGAATGGAACGTACGGAAACGTTTACGGAGCACCTCTTGTTCTCTATGTCGATAAAAAGAAATCGAAATGTCGTCGATTTGAACAATTCAACGACTTTCATTGAACGACTTATTTTTCGCGTTATCTTCTCATTAAATCAACCAATCTGCTTAATGAAGTAGATTTAATGAAGTAATTTTCATTACGTTGATTTTACATCGATAATTGAAATGTCCCCTTATTCACAATACCGTATCACATTAATTCGACTTAAAACATGATTGTTATGCAATCCTTTGTTATTTTCGGTTGTTATACAGCATAAAATCCATGTAATTTAAAAACAATCCAATAAGTTACCTGTACGATGTCCAATAAGTTTGAAATGTGTCCATTATTAAACTTATTGGACAGTTATTGTCAACTTATTGGACAGTGCCAGGTAAACGGATAAAAAGACAGAAGATGAGTTGTCAAACAGAAGTAATTTTTCAATCCAAATAACATGATGTACTGGTAGAACTCTGAGGACCACACTGAAATCATTGTCGTTACTCGTTACCGCACATACATTAGAACTTCAATTTGAAAGACAAATTGTAATGTTACTAAAAAAAAATAAAAAAAAAAAACAAAAAAAAAAAAGAAAAAAAAAAACAAAAAAAAAAAAAAAAAAAAAAACAAAAAAAAAAATGAAAAAAAAAAATTAATAAAAAAAAAAAAAAAAAAAAACCAAAAAAAAAAAAAAAAAAAATTCATCGATTTCTTGATTCGTAGGGCACATTCGAAACATCTCCACATTTGCCTTAAATTTATTTTATGATTTCCTTATCGAGCATCTTCTGATTCCATTCATTTTTTTCACTTCGCTTCGAAGGTGATTTCACTGATTTTCACAAGCTGGGCATCTTGGGTTCTTTTGTATTGAAACGGGACCTGCTGATGATCTATGTCCATTTTTTCAGTAATTAGGTATTCATCTACTCCAGCATCGTACAGTTCTTGTGGCTGCATACACGTAGAGAATGGTTTGTAAATGACCTTTGAATTCCGCCTGTCACATAGCTGGCGACAGTTTTCTTGCAAAAACATGAACACCAACGGTGCATCTGCATGACCAGAAGATGATGTACTATATTGAGTCTTCTCAGGTATTAGTGCGTCACATTTGCCATTTTTGGCCGAAATATAGAAAAAGTAAACAGAATTAGTTTTTGCGAAATAAGCCTGCATTAATGTCAAATGCATGTAAAACTCATAATTATACTTGCCTTAGTAGGCTTCATATCAGCATTTCCTCTTTGTATCAAGAACATACTGAGAACGGTATCGGTATTTACACTTGCACTCTCATCCTAAATTTTAATGCGGAGGAAAAGCTCTCTCATCAGAGGAACTCATGTTTGTATGATTCATGGTGAAATGAATGATATTAATGGATTTCAAGTTTTATTAGACCCTTAGAAATACCTGAAACTGTCAATTAAGTAAACAATGAAGAAACAGCTTCACAAGCTGGTTTTTATTGTGCGGTTTTAAAACAGTTTACCTGGGAGGGACTCTTTAGAAGACAATGGATTATAGGAAACATAAAATCATTTTCACTAGGATTACCGATACTATCCAATATGAATACAAAGTAGATAATGTTTTAAGCAGCGATAGATGCCTCAAACTGTTACATTTGTAAGAGAAGCCCTACGGCCTCGATCATTCTTTTTCTACACAGATGTACAGTTTTCGTCTTATATCCTTTACATATTTTGGTCGATTTGTTCAGATGAAATTTGAAGTCGATAACTGAATGTGAACAACGATCACATATAGTCGCAAAGTTTACGGAGCACATCTTGTCTGTACGTCGTATAAAGAAGTCGAATTGTCGCCAATTTGAACAATTTAAGACTTTGTTTAAAACTCGACTAAGTTCCATTTTGATGCAACTAAAACACATATTTTTCTCGGCCTGGTTGTGACTACTTCCTAAGATAATCGCCAAGAAGAAAGTGAATGAATGAATGCGCCTGTTTTTACACGACTTTTAAATGTGATATGTGTTGCAAAGTCGACGAAAAAAATGCGTGACAAAAATGCCCAATTTCTTGGCAAAAAAATGAACATATTTTGACGATATTGTCTCTCAAGTCAACCAATTCGAGTGATTTGTTTATCAATATACATGTGTACAAGTATTATGAGTATGCAATATCAAAAATACCATGTATCATATACTGATATTTATGCAATTAGCTAATTAATTAATTGTTGCTTTTTGTGAAATTTAACGTTTTGATACGCCTATGTCATAATGCATGGGTAGTATAATAAGTAACTTAGAAAATAATTTTCATTATTGATAGTACTACGAAGTCCTATCCCCGCATAATTGTAAGATCTAACGGATTTACTTACTTAATGCCTTAATTTTAACCGTTTAGCTTTTTGTGTACTTCGATTTATTGTGTAATTTTCCTATGCTATTGTGTATTGATTGTTATGTTGATAATTTCGATGTTATTGTGTATTTCGATGTTATTGTGTATCGTGTTTTGTCTCGATGTTATTGTGTAATTTTCGAGTTATTGTGTATTTCGATAGTATGTGTATTTTGTATGTTATTGTGTATTATATGTTTATTTGTGTATTTATACGTGTTATTGTGTATTTCGATGTTAATGTGTATTTCGATGTTATTGTGTATTCGGGCTGTTATTGTGATCGATTATATTGTTTTATATGATATTGGTATTTCGACTGTTATTGTGCTATTTTTATGTTATTTGTGTATTTTTATGTTATTGTGATAAGGATACGTCCGATGCGCGCCCTCCTTCCAGCCCCGCTCCATCTTTTTTCTCCTTGGGTAGAGAGGTCCAAATTGTACAGCTTCCTCATCGGTCGACTGCTGTCCAGACAAACTCCACCAGGGGAAGCACCCTATAGAAAAACAAAACAATACTGAATAAGCATACACTCCACCAGGGGGAACACCTCTATACGAAAACAAACCAACACTGAATAAGCCACAAACTCCACCAGGGGGAGCACCTCTAATAGAAAACAAA
Organism: Ostrea lurida; assembly: GCA_903981925.1. Lineage (NCBI taxonomy): Eukaryota > Metazoa > Mollusca > Bivalvia > Ostreida > Ostreidae > Ostrea > Ostrea lurida. Next base: position 6,913 of record CAJDSM010129736.1, on the reverse strand, counting down.
CCGAACACTGGAATAAAGAACAAACTCACCAGGGGGAGCCACCTCTATTAGAAAACAAAACAATACTGAATAAGCAACAAATCCACCAGGGGTGCACTCTGTAGGAACTCAGAAACAAACCAACACTCAATAAGGACAAACCACCAGGGGAGCCACCTCTATAGAAAAAAACCCGACACTGAATAAGAACCAAACTCCACAGGGGGAGCCACCTCTGTAGAAAACAAACCCGAATCCCTGAATAAGCACAAACTCCACCAGGGGAAAAGCCCACCTCTATAGAAAACAAAACAATACTGAATAAGCACAAACTCCACAGGGGACGCCACCCTTATAGAAAAAAACAAAACAATTACTGAAATAAGCACAAACTCCACCAGGGGGAGCCACCTCTATAGAAAACAAACAATACTGAAAGCACAAACTCCACCAGGGGGGCCACCTCTGGTAAGAAAACAAACCGACGCTGAATAAGCACAAACTCCATCAGAGGGAGCCACTCTGTAGAAAACAAACCGACACTGAATTAAGCGCACACACTCCACCAGGGGGAGCCCAAACTCTTAGAACAACAAAACAATACTGAATAAGCGAAAAACTCCACCAGGGGGAGCCACTCTATAAGAAAACAAACCGACACTTGAATAAGCACACCTCCACAGGGAGCCACCTCTGTAGAAACAAACCCAACAGCAATAAGACAAACCACAGGGGAGCCACCTCTTAGAAACAAACCAACACTGAATAAGCACAAACTCCAGCAGGGGAGCCAGCCCTTCTATAGAAAACAAACCGACACTCGCATAAGCAACAAACTCCACCAGGGGGAACCACCCTATAGAAAACAAACCGATACTGAAAATGTCTACAATCACCTGCACGGGTGAATAACGGACAGGGTGTAAACAGTATACCCCCAAACCTTGGATAGGATATAATATTTCAAATATTGCAGGCCCTGCTTTCATATACCTTACTCAATATCTCTACATTAATCAACGAAGCATTGTGGTTTTATATATTTTCACTTTGCATGACGGTGTCAGATCACAGAAACAAATGATCAAACATACAAACTAACTTTCCTCAAAATTAACGTTGTCAACAAAATGATTTCCAGTTTCACAAATTCCAAAAACTTGATGGCCACCCCAAAAAATTTTCACAGCAATTCATAGTCCGAGATTCTAGCATTTCAATATGTACTAATTAAAAGTAAAAGCATCAATAAAACTGGCTGGTTTTGGGCCTGCAAAGGCAAGTTTTCACAATTCCTGGGATAGATATGGTTGTTGGCAAAATTGGGATGGTTGGTATTCTCTTCAAAATAATGCTTAAACACAAACACACTCACCAAACGAGAACGAACAAGTGGACAATAAACACCACTCACCAAACGAGACAAGAGTGGACCAATAAACCACTCACACAAACGAGTGGACGAAAAACACAACCGCCAAACGAGACGAACGAGGTGGACCAATAAACACACTCACCAAACGAGTGGACGAATAAACACACTCGCCAAACGAGACCGAATAAACACACTCGCCAAACGAGACGAACGGAAGTGGACAATAACACACTCACCAAGAGACGAACGAGTGGATCGAAAAACACACTCACCAAACGAGTGGACGGAATAAACACACTCACCAAACGAGTTGACGAATAAACACACTCACCAAACGAGACAAACGAGTGGACCAATAAACACACCACCAACGAGGAATAACACACGCACCACAGAGACGAACGAGTGGACGAATAAACACAATCACCAATCGAGCGAAAAACACACTACGCAAACGAGACGATAAACAACGCACCAAACGAGGGACCAATAAACACACTCACCAAACGAGACGAAATAAACACACTCACGCAAACAGAATTGACCAATAAACACACTCACAAACGAGTGGACGAATAAACACTCACCAAACGAGTGGACCAATAAACACACTCAACGGGAACCATAAACACAAAAGTGGACCAGATAAACACACTCACCAAACGAGTGACATACAATCAAAACAGGACCAATACCCTCACCAAACGAGAACGAACGAGTGGACCAATAAACACATCACCAAACGAGACAGATAAACACACTCACCAAAGAGACGAACGAGTGGACGAATAAACACAGCTACCAATCGAACGAATAAAACACTCACCAAACGAGACGAATAACCACTCACAAACGAGTGGACCAATAAACACACTCACCCAAACGAGACGAATAACACATACCCAAACGAGTGACCAATAACAACACTCACAAACGAGACGACGAGTGACCGAAGGGTGTCTACAGGTTGACACAGCAGTTACCACCCATTGTTCAGGAGAGGGTTCGTTGTGGAGCAGCGGTAACACATGGCAGGAGTTCCTGGTAAATAAACAAAACATTAAGAGCAGCGGTAACACATTAGGCAGGAGTTCCTGGTACTAAACAAAACAGCTGTAACACATGGGTAGAGTTCCTGTCACATAAACAAAAACAGCGGTAAACCATGGGTCAGGAGTTCCTGTCACGATAAACAAAAACACGGTAAACATGGGTAGGAGTCCTGGTACATAAAACAAAAACATTTAGTGCCTCGGTAAACATGGGGCAGAGTTCCTGTACATAAACAAAAACATTAAGTGCACGCACGGTATCTTCAAAACTTGTAACAAGGGAAACCATGATGTCCTTTTCAAAAAAAATATGTCCGGTTTAAGATAGAATTTAAAACGCTGGTTTCCCACTTAATTTTTTTTTTTTTTAACAAAATGTAGTGAATCTTAAAGCAACTTACTGTCTTTAATTATATCATCTCATCTCTGATCTAGGACTCATTGGCAACCGCCTAGGGAAGAAGTGACTAGCACTTCTATGAAAGCACCCAAAGGAAAAGGTACGCAGGGACTCTGATGAGGTACTACATGTACATCTAATTCTGACAAAACTTCCAAAAAAAATAATTTTCATAACCACAACCACCCATGAAATAATGTTAAAAACCATGAAATAAAGTAAACAAACATCTTCAATTTCAATTGCATTTAAAATTCCCAAAACTTTAATACAGCAAAAGTTGAGACTTAAACAGTCAAAATTGAGTGAAAATTAAAATCGCAATTAAATGGTAAACGTATCTATAGTCCCTGTTTTGCCTAACGCACAAAATAAATTCACAAACACAGGATGTTCTAAAAAATAATAAACGCAAGAAATATTGCTTAAGTTTAAATGTCATACACGTGACCGGTATTATAAAACAAAATACCTCGGAGTCGCTTGAAATGCCTTGGAGCGGATCATCACGCTCCCACATAGACCGCTTCCTGAAGCGACTGGGGATCCTCAGAGACTGTAGCTTCTCGTACGCGTACCGGGCCAACTAAAGGCGCCAGGTTCTTACTCTGCTTGGCCAGCGCGTACAGCGTCCCTCTGTGACATGTTAAGGATTGGATTCCATTGATGATGAATCTTTTAAACTTGTATACAGTTATTTCAAATATACATTTCAACTTCGGTATCTCAGACACTGATATCTCGATACCAAGGTTATTACAGTGATTTGAAGGTCCAGTCACTATTCTTTGAGTATTTTACCTCAATATCTCACAAATCCAATAGATACAGCTGAACTTTTGATATCTCGATAACCATGGTTATGTCGACTGAATTTTAGGTCCCCAACCACCTGTTTTCTTAGTATTTTTACCCTCGATATCTGGAATCATGATATCTCGAAATTTTTCCATGTACCATCGAGTTCGAGATAAACGAGGTTTAATGTATCGCGAAGTTTTTCTTGGTCTCATCGAGTTTCAAGAATAACGAGTTTGAGACTGTAACATGAAATCTACCAGATGTACATGACTCATCTTGTGCATGGCCTTGAGATTCTACTCAAATTGCATTTCTCGGGAACAGATCAAAATTATCTACTATTGACATAAAGAACCGAAATGCGTTCAACCCTATTTTTGCAAAAACTGATATAGATTTCCTCGACATTTGGTGCATCATTAGATACCGGTAATCATTATATCACGGTCCATTATTAATCAGGAATTACATTAATACGTAATCCATAAATCACGCGTAATCATTAATTGTGTAATCATTATTCACGGTCATCACTTAAATCACGGTATCATTAATGATGGTAATCCATTAATGGTAATCATTAATTCACAGTCATCATTATCACACAAAAGGATACACTTTGGAGATCGTGTGTATACCGCCTGGCTCATGTGTAGTAGATATGGGAAATGTTGAAATAGGGCCTCGGGTAGATGTGAAGTGAAAGCTCGTTCCTGTAAACAGAAACCATTGATCCACGTTGATAGGAGTAAGTCCATAATATAATAAACACAGCAAGGTACTAACAGAATTGAATGTGATAGAAACTTCTCTCTCCAATGGGGAACATTTATTTGAGTTCCCATTCTAATTTGAGTTTTGACATTCTCATGATTTGAGTTTTGTGACATTTTCTGATTGAGTTTTGACATTTTCTCTGATTGAGTTTTGACATTTCTCTGTTGGTTTTGACATTTTCTGATGTTGAGTTTTTGACCATTCTCGATTTGAGTTTGACATTCTCTGATTTGAGTTTTTGACCATTCTCTGATTTTGAAGTTTTGACATTTTCTGATTTAGTTCCCACGGTTTCTGATTGATTTCTTGAACATTTCCCTAAGTTACACTCACCGTGTAATCTCTGATGGAATGATAAGGCATAGTACATTTCGCCTTTCTTTGGAAATCTTGGGAATTGCCAACATTTCTTCCGTTTTATCTGAATCTTCTGCAACAGGCAAATAATATTTCTTAAGTGAATTCTTTTAACTCATACCAGTAATTATGACAGAAGAAGTGAGCTCCAATTTTGAACCATATTAACCAAATGAACTAGGAACTTTATAATTTTACAAGACAACACATCCAACGTAATAATATGGACAAATAAGAAATTTTATCATTTTTCATTTTCTAAAATGATGAAACACCATTCAATTCTTTAATTTGGCTATGGGAAAGCAGGATATTAAAGATAATTTCAATTTCTCAAAAGACAGCATCAAAAAACTGCCAAAAAAACAAGAACAACATATGAAACACAAACAAGAATGTGTTTGTGAAACCACTGATGCCTCGCCGGATTCCACATGCCAGTGAAAGGGCGCTTGCAAAGGATTTTGCATGTGAAAATATGAAAAAATCTATCACTTGCCATTCAAAAGTTATGGTCAAAGTTTAAGTTTTTTGTGAAAAGTAGGTAAAACTTCAAGGTCACGAGGTCAAAAATGTTGGTACCAGCTCGAAAGCTTGTCATAAGAAAACCACACATTTGTAAAATATGGAAAGTCCCATCACTTGCCAATTCAAACAGTTATGGCCAATGTTTAAGTTTTGAAAAGTAGGTCAAAACTTCAAGTCAGGAGGTCAAAATTGTGGGTACCAGTAAGAAAGGGCTTGTCATAAGGAACACACCATGGGTAATATGAAAGTCCCACACTGCCATTCAAAGTTATGGCAATGGTTAAAGTTTTTGAAAAAGTAGATCAACTTCAAGGTTAAGGTCAGGAGTTTAAAATTATTGGTACCTAGTAGAAAGGGCTTGTCATAAGAACACACATGTGTAATACTAAAAGTACCATCACTTGCCTTCAACAAGTTATGGCCACATGTTAAGTTTTTTGCGACAAACAGCAGACGGACAGACAAAAAACTATATGCCCGCAAATCGAAAGATTCCGGGGGCATAATAAAATATACATAATTATTACATATGCATACATTAATATTCAAAAGGAAATTAAGTTTTTTATATCACAGGATAATTTGTTAACATGCACCAGAATCAGAAATTGTGCAAATTTAGTAAACAAACATGTGAAAGGAAAAGTCTTCTTCTGTAATCCATGCTCTTAATGTTTGAGATTTCACAACATAAGCTGATTATCAATCAAAATATTTCAGTATGAATCACAAACACGACATCCCCATATTTGTGCCCAAGAACTGGGCAGTGAATTACAATATGAAAAATGTGTGATGTTTCACAAGTCATACCATGGCTTTCTGTATAAAGTAGATATTCAAAACCAATGATTAGACATAACTATATCACATAGCGCTCTTGTCTAATTAAACAATCAACACAGACAGGGCTCATTTCACATTCACCGATGATTGCTGCTGAACGAGTGACTTAATCAGCTGCCAATATACATTAAGGGAATGAAGCTAATTTTGACCTAGTTATTGCGATACTAATCTAATTGGTTGCAGTTTACGCTTTAATAATCCGCGAACTGGTTATAATGTATTAGTGTAAATTACACAAAGTTAGTTATATCGTATAACCTAGGTTCAAAATTAGCTTCATTCCTTATAATTTATTCAGAAAATTACATTTAATGTTATATGATGAATAAACTTGCAGAGATAATGAGAATTTTGCATAAGGCGGACGAATTTTTGTCGTAGCAACAAAGTGAAACAATAACGTCAACATTTGCTCTGACGTCATCTAGGACGTCAACAAAGAGCCAGTTATAGATTATACAAAATAAATTGATGTTGCTCAATCTTGTTTCAGCTAATCAAATTGCTTGTAAACAAGTAAGAATTAAAATTTATAGATCACAATAGCAGACATATCTTTCATTTCCTTGTATCTTTATGGATTGAAATCGATTGTTTTATGTCTTGCTTGAGGATTTTTCACTTCATATGGAGATTCCACAATTGCCGTGAAGGGGCTGCAAAATTAGGCTTATGCTCAGTGTTTATGGCCTTTGAGCAGCGGAGGATTTTAATGGGCCAAACCT
>CAJDSM010129661.1:70-13378 GCA_903981925.1 Ostrea lurida | reverse complement strand
TGTGTGAAATGTTTTGTGTTCAAAAGTTGATGATAAGAAATATAGACACGCTATGATTCCCAGATCATCGGACATCGGTCATGACATAGGTCATCGGACTTTCGACCGAGAGGTTGTGAGTTCGAATCCTGGCCGTGGCAGGGCCGACGTTGTGTCCTTGGGAAAGGCACTTTACACGAATTTCCTCACTCTACCCAAGGGTAAAAGGGGTACCTGGCTATAGACAATGATAGATATTGTCAGAATGTTAGTGTTCTAGCGCTGTAACGGCAGCTTGCACTGAGAAGGTTCTGGATTGTTAAGGTCTGCTGGGGTAATAATGCATTGTAAAGCGCTTTGAGCATTGTCGTAGATAAGGCGCTATATAAAACCAATCATTATTATTATAGATACCTGCCCTAATGTCAAAGTCTCTAACACAGGGGACATAAATGATAGAGAACTACTATCATTGTGCGCCAAATTTGATTGTTTGATGGCTAATATTAAAAAAAAAAACAAGAGCAATCAAATATGTTTGACCTCCGTCATGGTCACATTAACGTCTTCTAATGGGGACTTTCTTAGACCAAGATACATCTGTGTACCAGTATGTAAAGCGATCTGACCATTAGTTGGGGCATGCTATTACATTAAAGTTTTCCGGATCCAGGATCCGGATCGCAACCAAAATTTAATGTAGTCTTTTTTACACTAAGATATATCTGTTTACCAATTTCCAAAGTGATTTGTCCTTATGTTTTTGCACGAAGTTGTTAACAGAGAAATTCAACTACAAGCAAAAAATAAACGAGCCCGAATTTATACCAGTAACCTCCTTGGTGGGGGAAATATTGCATTTAAGGTATGTTATGCATCATAAGAGCCGCACACTACCATCGCAATCCCAACGATAAAGGGTCACGAATTTGACTCTCCCCAAAGACAAAATGCTTTTTAAATTCTTACAAAATGAAAGTAAAGCATATCGTGGAACACAGTATCGAAGACAAAAATGGAGTTCAAATTTGTAAGACTCCAAAGGGCGATGGTCGCCCCAAATTGCGATGGTCTGCCTGCGCCAAAGTGCGATGGTTGGTTAAGCTTACGGACGCCAAAGTGCGATGGTTTACACGTTACTCCAAGTGGCGGGGATGTCAACAGCGCCAAAAAGTCCGATGGTTATAATAATAATAAATAATAATAATTGACTTTATGGTGTGTGACAGGGATTTGCACATTAGTTTTATAAAATAGTTTAACATTGTGGTCCTGTCTTTATAAACATATATACATTGATCAAATCATACACCACAACAACTGGTGTGGTTAACGCTTTGCTGATCCGTCACGTATATGACGTTCAATAACCGAAGAAATCTATACGTCAGCTTGCCCTGACGAATATTTTTCGGAATAAAACTGAAGAAAAAGGGAAGATTCAGGGAAAATTCATGAGAGAACTTGAGGACTCTCCATGTCTCTCTGATGACTTTTATCGACCCTTTGGCGCAATGAGTTAAGACCCTCACACTTTTGGCGTATGTCAGACCATCGCGCACTTGTGGTATGATGGGAACCATGCACTTCTGCCCGTTCAGGACCATCGGTGTCTTATCATGATGCACAGACCATCACACTTTGGGCGACCATTGCACTTTGGTACCATCGCACTTGAGAGTCCTACAAATCAATAGTAAATGTATATCACCGTCATACAGAATATTCTTACTGCTCATGACCACCGACAAATACTGGTTTATGTATCAGAGTAACACATATCACTGAGCAGTGTGAGCAAATTCTTCAGTTCCCCGAAGCAGGAATATTTCACATTGGGTACTGTTTACTTTAACGTCACAAATAAAATAATGTACTATATAATAACTTTTCGTTCAAACAGTCATTAAATCCGTTGTGTGTCGTCATATTCATAAACCCATGTTGTTCTCGGGTAGTTTGCGACAAGTGTATAAGTTTTCTAGCAATGCAGATCGCTGACATCGATTGCTATTTGAACAACGTAACTTGAATCCCCCTACGTCAACGTCAGATTTCTTTGGCATATTGTAACGTAGCTTGTACTCAAGTTTTGGTTTGAATTTGGCCGGTAGGTTCGTGAGAAGAAGTCGAAAATGTGAAGTTAACCGGACAGACAGATACAGACGACCGGAACAAAAGGCGATCAGACTCACTTGAATCTTCGAGTTCAGGTGAGCTAAAACAGCATCATCAATGACATTCGTAGTCCCACTTATCTAAATAGAAAAAGCTAGGTATACGACTGTGGTAAATTCCTTTGGCTGCGCTCATCAGGCTGAGGCTTACAGTATTCTATGAACATCATAGTTCTCTAGAGGGAAATCACAGTTGATCTTTAGGTGGCGCTTCAATATCACAATATATATTTTAAACAAAAGTTCCTTGCAATGGTGCCAAAAGTTGCGTGCGTTCCAATATCATTTTTGGTCGTATCATTACACGGCTGTATTTATGTACAGAAGGTGTTTTGATTAGGCCTAATAGTGCTTGTTTTTTTTAAAAAAACGTGACCACTACGCAGTATATCAATAGGAGTTGTCTCACCTCTAGACATCTTGCATGGTAAGAATTCGAAGAGCATTGACTTATCAAATTGCTGTGGCAGTGCATGTGATAAAAACGAGGTTGACAAAAACGATTACGTTTTTATCGATGTAAGACAGGATCTCTACAGACATCAACAAACCTACAGCATAAGTTAACTCCGGGATGGAATCACGGATACCAACGCTTCATAGTGTATTTAGAAATTATGCGTCAGGCTGAACTGTCTTGTGAGCGCTCTATATGTGTGTTGTATCTCATTATGGATTATAATATTATATCATTCACTAGCTTATTGAAGGACTATACATATTCAACCATCTAGTCGTAAACCGAACTGAGCCCGTTATGCGTACAGATTAAGTCTTTTCTCATGTGATCTGGGTGTATCCCATGCATGGAGCCTATATTGAGTATCGAATGGAAATTTTAATCAACGTACACACACTTTAAAGTCATAGGCGCTTAATATCGGTACCTCAGTCTGACAAGGCTCATTAAAGTTAGAGTTACCCATAACTGCCATACTCTTGGCATAGCTATGACCCAAGTAGACCGTAGCTTTGATTTATGTTATGATTTGCAATTAATCTAGGATAGTTAAAAACGACCAGATAACTGTTCCTCTATTATAGATAGTTTGTGATAATGTATTTGTATTAGTTGTAACAGAAATAGCTATATTCCAATAAATGTTTAGAATATTTTACATCAGTTATATTACATTGATAACTATCATATATTTAGGAACGAAAACATTGTGAATATATGTAATTTCTGCCTCATATTATTGATATATATTTAATTATTCTAATATACTATATATTATGTAATTATTTAAGATCTCAAGTTATTATATTAATATATATATATATATTAATCTACATCTAATACTATGGTAATTATAGAATAATATATAATAATCCTAACACACTAGATTAAGTTAGGCGCTATATATTAATATTAATATAATACAATATATTTAAGTAGTGACCTGTATATTAACCTGAATATAACTCGAGAGTAAACTCTAAGTATTAAATGCGCACACCATTCAAGCGTTAATGTCTATCTAAATAAAGGAGCTAAAATAACTCCTGTGAAGGATATGTCGATGAAAAAACTGAGTCAGAGTACTTACAGCAACGTTATGATTTAGAGCTAATCATCTTCTGTTAGTTTCATGCTGGAGAATCATCAACTTCCTCTTTGCAAATAGGATAGGCTGTAACCTTAAGAGGAAAAATTGCTTTAGAGAAATTGCGAGTCGAGGTAATACTATTTAAATATCGGTACCAGTCATATAACTCTTCGATCTAGTTTTCATTACTAATATATTTTTTACTAGGAGCTATTAACTCTCTAGTTATCATTATAATGATATAAAGTGATAGTTAGTTTAGCAATTCCACTAGTCGGGAGTACAGTTTATATTAGGAATAAGCACATTCTAAATATAATTTCATCAATGACTAATACTAACTTATACCAATCAATAGTAAAAGTATACATTTTTACTGTCCAAATAGATGACAGTTTTGTTCTTCCGCGCATGGTCTAACAGCTATATTAGGTTATTCAGGAAGGCATGAAATACTTCCAGAATAATTTAGACTCAAACAGGTATAGTTTGGAACGTTCTAATTTTGGAGCGGGAACAAGTTATAATTTCGGTAGCGTGCATCAAGTACATAATTGTTTTACTGCAAAGCGCTAGAATAAACTCCATGTCAATAAATCAAGGAATTACTCTTCAGTTACGGCTAGACAGAGCATATGGTCTAAATATATATAATAATTGTAATGTGTTTTATGCAACGTTTTTATTATATATATATGATTTTATTACGTCGTTATTATAAACAATGTATCTCTCTTATGAATGTTTCGCATTGTACCGTTGACCTGTGTATAGCGTTCAGTGTATGGCGACATATTATGTGTTCTTAATTTACACCTCAATTTTAATATGAGGCTATTCAGAGTAGAGTCTAATACTAATTTATAACACTAAAATATAACGGGTGTTATTAATAAATATACTCATATAAAATGGTGTATAGTTGATCGATTTTCGATAAGTGTGTCGCGGTATGGTTGGATTATGAGTTATTCATACCAATCTCTATCTGGAGCTGAATCTCAGGGTAGAACCCCGAATGAAGCATTGTAAACAATTTACAGTACTTTATTGTACAGTGTGAATTCGAATGAATGAGTAAATTATCATTTCAATCGTTCAAATGGTTTGATAGAGCATGGTTCAGTAAGATAATGAAATAGATACCTATTGATATAATATAGGAGTGAACGCCTCAATGGAGATCTAACAGAATGTGATTTTAGACCAAAATGAAAGAAAACTAGATGGACATTTTTAATGGCGCAAGCTCAGTATAACGTTTTGCATGTTCTTGAAAAAATAAGGGATACAGTTATAATGATATGTCAGTATGTATAGAAACCCAGATCAATATCAATTCAGCCAATAATTCTATTTGCTACAATATGACTGGTAGAATTTTAGCGAGGCAAAGTTTTTTTGCCCGAAACATAACACAAATAGCAGAAAATTCTATCAAATATGCAAATAGTATTATTTAATGTCGTACGCTACTCGCTAGTGTTTTTTACAATCAGTCAATTTTTCTACTTACTAACTATATTTTCTTCCATTGATGCATTGCGTAATAATGGCAAAGAAAATCTAGTAATGTTAGCAATAAAGAGTACGAAAAGATACTAATATTTCTTTAGATGACATAGCACGGGCTATAATGTTCGTCGAAAAAATAAAAATTCTTCAAAAAGTATAAGTTATGTATTGATGTCTAATCATTCAATTAGGCATGGTTCATTCACTACTTTAGTTCCCTCAAGAATAGATAAGGAAATGCTAATAAACTAAAGCTCGTACTAGAGTTTTAGAACCAAATAAACATACACAGATAAAACTAATTCAGTGACATGATAGATCAATATTAATTTAATGATGTAACTCAACCAATAGTAATGTATTGATAGGAAGTTGTGGTTGAATGAGATTGTAAATTAGTGGTGTTTATATTTTTCTCGGAAGTGGATAAAATCAATACTATAGAACACTGATGATTAAATAAACTTAATTTTACAGGAAACGGTTTGGATGATTTGGTAATGAGAGAATTTATAGATATGGTGGTTTACTTTAGGATTTTTGTTGATTGAGCTCTACATGTAGCTGTGTCCTATATGTTTGGTAACTGTATGATACCTCAAAAGTGTTATTGATCGAGTGCGACTGAGCTGTGTAATTAAAGTAAGGCTTGGTCTAGAGTTCTTTTCTTGGGTCAGATCCTATTGTCGGTAATAGGCGATGTCGTGTTCAGTATCTTCGTTTGATCTTTCTTTACTTAAGATGGAAAACGAAGATAATCTCATTTTATTAGTCCATATTGGCACAGAAGTTGTCAAGAGCAGATCGATAGGGTTCGGATTTATTTTGACAATCTTGATGTATGTTGAGTAGATTGAATTGTCTATTTTTCTACTAATTAGAACCAATAGAGAGTAAAGTTGCGTGAAAGTAATCTTATAAAATGTGACTCCAGTCAAGTCGGGATCAATGGTACCAATAGAGAGAACTCGATGCAGTGCAGTTAGAGGTAGGACGTGTTTTAGTCCAATCAATATTAAGGAGTTTCATTATGTGTTGGGTGTCTTGCATTCTCACCGCTCAGTGGGCCTTGACACTGTAACATATTGGAAGGTGGGAGCTTTTTCGAATATAGGAGGAGGTTAAGACTATTAGGTATCGTGTTGGTTTAGAAAGTATTTAGAACGAGAATATATACATATTGAGCGTCAATTTCCGTAATAACTGGCATTGGCATATTATCTCTAGATGTGTGTAGAGTTAGTGGTGAGCTCGCCAGGCAAAATAGATGTAGCACCTAAATGGGGGGTATTTCTGTACAGAATAGTAGTTAGTAATATAATCAAAATCGCAGCATGGATAAACGGGGTTTGTAGTAAATGTCCCAGTCAGTTCGATGTCAGAGTGTTGTGTCTTCAAATGTTCTAGAGAAAGAATATACATCGTAAGGGTTGGAGTGGGGGGTGTGGGTATTCTGATGTGGAGCATTGAATACGACTCACGTTAACTCGAGTTAAAGTCAAACTTATTTTCTCCGTTCCTGTGTTAGACCATGTTTCTAGACGTCTGGCAAATGCGCGACGTTAGGTTATATATCAGTCGCAATGATTTGGGTATGTGTGAGGTACTAACTGGTCTTAGCGATACTTGACAATAAATATTCTTTGATATTATCAGGCAATTGATGTGGTATAAGATGATTCGTGGAGAGAATGATCGCCTGTGGTATTCTACGCAAGTAATGTGTTCTGTGGACGGGAACGATTAATGTTACATTTTGTGAGAGAGCAGATTATGTAGTTAATAACTGACTATGTAATTGAAGTTCGGACGTATCTGGTAAATAAAGATCATTTTTGGTGAAGAGATCCCCTCGTATCTTGATTATGCTGATGATGTGTGTACAATAAGAAGATCGTTCCGAGTTGAGAAAACGCCTTAGCGCAGATTTAGTCAATCATCTTTAATAGTTTGCGGAACGTTTAATAAAGATCTTTGATTTATTGGATCAAGACAAGTATATAGACGACTTGGCAGCATCACATAAATTCTCCGAACAATACAGTTGCGACTGCGTAGATAGAATCAAAGACGGGACAGAGTTTTTAGGTCTTGCACGTATTTATTTAATCCGAAAATTTCGGAATGATTTTGTTGATAATATAGGAATCATTTAATAGCTTAAAGAAGACTTTTCGCAGATGTCGTGTCGCCAGGTTTCATCTGGTTATTGTTTTATTATGAAGGCGACTTTATTAACGATTATATTTTGATAGCCACCAGTTTAGTTGTTAGTAATCTCGATGTAATGAAAGGGTAGCACAAAGACTGAGTCTCTTGATTATTAAAAATGTACAGTGGTTAGCGCATTAGTTAGGTCTAAGCTCGTTGTGGTTTTTCTAGTTGAATAATATTAGTGTCTTTTTAATATCCTAGTTACTCGAAATTACCGATTAGGCGATAGGATGACTATGTGAGTTTTCGTTGTGAGTCGCTTACGGCATGTGCTTTTAGGTCAGCATAAAATCCAGTCTGCGTAAGAATAAGTATGATGTGGTGATTATTAATGTGTATTGGGCAGATAGGATCTGAAATTCAGCATGTAGATTCGCTGTGATTTCTGTATAAGTGACGGTATGGTCGGATATTTGAGAACTTTGTGGTTAGACCTTTCTTTGTGAAGTGTTAATCCAGTCCCTAGATTTCCCTGAAGCAGATGTCTCCGTTCATTTTGATCTGATTTAATGGCCTCTCGCAGATTCGCTTTGCGCCAAGGATGATATTGGGTAGAATTCAATGAGTCGGTATGTTAGTTAGCTAATGTGGTTGCATTTTGAATTTTTATTATGAGAGACAGTTTCCCGCCGTATTTTTCATATGAAGAAACTTGATTCCTGTTGTAATTTAGGTTAGTGCCAATATCCTTGGCTATTGAGAGCATTTTTGTTTGTAAGCCTGACAAGATGCAGCTGAGCGTTAACCTCTGTATGTGCAATTTGGCTGAATAAGTTCGTCTTGTGCTTTAGCAATTAGACAGAGGTAGAGACGTAATCTACTCGTAGGAGTATGTATAGTCGACGTATCAGCCATTTGTGTTGCTGACAGGCTAAGTGTACTGTACAGTGAATTTTCACCTGACATGAGTATAGGTTTCCAGTAAGTGTCTTGTTATGCGAATGAATCATTTACGACCTAGTATAAGTTCTATACATCGTTCTAGATATTAACTTACCACCGGAATGTATAAATATTATACATAGCAAGAAGATGACATTATAATTTCTCCAAAGATATCCTTCAAGTCGTATAACACGCATGTACATTGAAATTCTGGATACCTAAATCTTAATCATGGCGTAGTATGAGATTTAACTAAAACCAAAATAATGCAATGTGTAATGGAACTTTTTGGTAAACAACACCATCCGCTCTTATAGTTTAATTTTGGACGCCCTAGAGAGTTCCTCTTTGTGACAGTCCTACACCACTTTGTGTGAGAGTTATGTATGAAAAAAGTAGACCGCAAACCTCCGGGGACAGAAGTGGTCAGCCAATGGGGGCGTTAACAAAGCCGAAATGATTCGAAATTGGGTGGCGATGTGGTAGAATTGAAACGAACAATATTCCAGGCTGTGGGTATTCTCTGTCAGTTGACAAATCGTCATGACACTTGACCAGAGAATTCCCTGTATGGATTATAATCCCCTTCATTATTTAAGTTTTTATAAAAAAAATGGACATCTATGCTCTCCAAAACTGTGTTCGAAGAGGCGTTGTCGTAAACGAAAGTTCATATGAAAATATATTTACCATAAACAAAAAAACATTTAGATGGCCCTTTTGTTTCTAAAAGTGCTTAATTGAAAAAATTCGTCATATCTTGCATATTCATAAAATGTAAAGCGTAGATTAAAGTCAAGTTCTTATTTTTACACGTAGTATTTTGACAGTATAATAACACTTAAGTAGTGTTATAACAGGGTAAAGTGATTGGCTTATATTTACATCGATATAAACAAAGGTTAAGTTAATCTGATCTTATGGAATTAAGTCAAACAATTTATTCAAAAAATTTCAGGAAACATTGAGACAGAAGTGAGACCAACTCGGTTATGAAGTCTTTACATTGAAGTTTGCAGTTTTATGTGTCACCGCCGTTCTAAAATTAGAGTTAAAGCATGGACATAGTAATAACACCCCGAGTTTTCCCAGACAGGAAGCTTTAATCCGGGGCTCGAATCACTTTAAACATGCATCAGGTTAATGATATCAAATGTAAAGGACAGTAATATAAATAGGGGGTGTGTTAATAGACACCGATCAACTATAATAGGGTCCGGAAGACGACCATAACGCCATTTTTTCGGGTAAGGCAACTAAGGTCTGTGGTTGCGAACTTGGGTCAGTTGCTGTATTTTTATCCTGGGGGCCGAAGTTTTAAGGAATCTAGTGCTATCAAATTACTTCTGATAGCCTAAATATCACCAGGACTGAGTTTATTAGGGCCCCCAGGTAACGTTATGCTTTAGAATTGTGACATGAAGTTTAATACTTTTACATATTCTTTAGTCTCGCGGCTCTGACTTGGTCAAAAAAGTGTGGGCGCGATGCGTCGAACCGATGAGTGCTTACCGACGGGAGTTGCTACCATTTGGTTTTGAAAATACGGCAGCGTGAAGTTTTGATAATCGGAAGAAAATTTGACAAGTAGGGACAGACTAGCTTGCAGCCTGTATTCGCTCCGTCTCATAGAAATCTACGTTGTAACTTATGCCGCGAGGATTAAACTTAAATCTTTTGGTGTAACAATTTCCTCGAGTTATTAGTTCCCTGTTTCTTCTTCTATGATTGCTGGATCAGACATTTGGACGATTTAACATACAGAATATCTGGTCAATGAAGCCTATCTATACATAGACTATTGTTCAATCCTCTGATTGCAATATAAAATCTGCTCTCTCTCCATTGTGAAAATGTGGCACTTATATATTTGAAATCTGACCAGATTCATTTATTGATCGTTGATCTTAAAGAGCATGCCCCAGCTTCGCACGCAGCGCCTGATTAATTCAAATGGTAATTATTTTGAGCAGGATTTGCCACCTGGACTAGAAATGTGGAGGAAGACCAAACATGGTGGCCTGTTATTGCTCAAGTAGCGGTCTTTCGGGTACAGCCTAATGGGTTTCTTTCTGAGCCGTGTTCTAACTGCTCAATCACCCAATGTACTGAATGTGTCCATATTGCACCAGTAGTTTCTGTAACCCATAGGTGTTATCCATGTTGTGTGGAGACACGGGAGGGATCTCACCATATTCTCACAATTCGATTTTCTCTGGCTTAATAATGGAGAGATTTTAGGCTGAGCATTCGTTAGCTCACGGGTTCCTTTTGATTTGTAGTGATGGGTATACTGTGTTTGTATGGTGGCAGTCTATGGTATTTTGAATACTTGTATACTTAAATAATTAGAGTGGCGTAACCACCGCGATCTGTCCAATTTAAGCTCATACCAAGATTTATATTCTACCGCTTACGTATTTTCTTTCGTCGTAAAATGCAGAGAAGAAAAGACGGAATGAAAGTAACGCATTGCGCTTAATTAATTAAATTAGGACGTTGAATCGGGTGCATAAACTAATGTTATATTCAAGTTAGCTGTATAATCTAAATACAGGTAAAGCTGGCCAGGGCTGGGAATATGATCTAGACAAAGGAGTGTGACAGTTTATTTCCAGTACCAGAGTATGATATCTTGTGGAACAATAGCTTGACATTTTTGTGTCATGATGTGTATTTATTTTGGTTCACTTATCTCATGTGCGTGTTTATCGTAGCCTCTCTCCGACAGCTTTTGAGAGACTTTACGCCGGTCGAATTACCGGTTCACCTCTTTACTTTCTTATGTTTACCATTCAAGGTCTTTTCTATGGACCATCATATCCAAAATACAATCATGCTATTAATATTCTCAAATCGCAGATTGTAATTTGTGTATTCGCGTCTTGATATATAACCTTCAATATAAACAAGAAAAACTTGGTCTTTTGAAGGCGAACTCGGTTTATGTCTAAGCGATCTCTAAAACGATCAGTAAGTAGCCAAAAAGGCAAAACTATCGATTTGCACTACTACCACCACCGATAAAATTGTTGGGGTCAACGAGGACGCCGGTTAATTTCTTGAGGTCAGGGGATCAGCTGTTCTCTGTTTTGCCTTTACTGTAGAGACCTTCTAAGTAAATTTCCTCGTATGGATGATACTTAGTACAGTAACCGGGTAGAGTCGTAAGCCTGGTGCCTTCTTGGTGTTGCGACAGATGATTACTCGAGAAAGAAGAAACTTTTCTGCGCGTCCAAACAGGTATTATAACTAAGGCTCCAGGTTGAATTTGATATCATTGCACTTAAAATGATACACTAGTGATTTCTATCAACTCAACTCCTTTATCACCATTTTCGTTGTCTTGATGGTCTTAGAGATTTTAATAATAAGAGTCTTAAAAGAAAGTGTATAATACCAAATAAGGTATGATTTAACTCCATTGAAGCAATCATACACCCACCACGTCAATTTCAGTTGGGTCGCCCAAAGCTTTTGCGATATCGTGTAAAAGACCTATGGGTTCTGTTTTGGCTTAGGGATTTTCCTCACAGATCGATACGTTGAATATAGTTTTTCTAACTACTTCTTATACAGTACAATTTAGGAGTTAGAGTACTCTGTTATTATATATTCATCTCTGACACTTTCAGATTCCTTCCGCTCGCTACTTACTCCAAAGCTCTCTCTCCCTATTTTCTCAGTATCTAACATTCGCCACTCCATTTTGATTTTTATTTGATAATGCATGGTCGTTGTGTTGGAAGCATAGAAAAAATATCTAATGTACATCCGAATAGAAACCTACAAAGGCTGGTTTCGGAAAGAAAATAGATATAAGAAAGGTACTGATACAGAAGAAGACAAAGTAGTATAAGGGACAGTGCACGTTGTTTCAATTATCTCAAGCGATTGCGATTAATCTTTTATTATTTTCACAAGATCTATAAAACAAGTGGCATTTAGCTTCGTTTAGGATTCTAATTGACTGTACAGTGCTGTTGAGCGGAATTGTGTTCATTATTGGTCCTAGCATATCATCGAAGTCGGAATCTCTTCCTGCCAAAAGGCGGTCTCAAAGTAACTTTTGCGATATACATGATGTTCCATAATTTATATTGGGATGTTTATGCGGAAGGCGCAAAGGGATCGTCGTGTCTTTTTGACAAACAAGCAATTGGGTCTATTCAAGGTTTAACAACGCCGCTCTACCAATCGTGTAAACTGTCAAATTAAAGAAGTCAGGCCAGGGGTCGCGGTGGGTACCTTTACAACATGGGATGGAAACGTGCTGCATGGGAGCGTGTCCTCGTGCGATGTACACAAAACGGATTAAAAATAAAATAGTAGGGTAAACAAAACATTTTGTCGTACTGAAGCTGACGGAGAGGAAAGTCCTTTAAAAGTTCTAGAAGTAAAAGTAAAACCATCAAATGCCATATAGCACGATACCAAATTCTGACTCTCGTCCCATAATTCAAATTGAACAAGAAAAGGGGAAAAAAAAACCATTACCTGGTATTAAGGGCGTAATTGCCTTACAAGCAGAGATACCGGAAGATAAGTCACCATCTTTTTATAAGTGACCAATTGTCTAATGCCGATCATTTGTGTATATACTTGCATGGCTTGCAATTCAAGGTGACAAACGTGTTGCATGTGTTCCATAACAATTTCATTAAGAAGTCGTTTCTATACACCTTCGACATTTTGACTAACGGTTTTATAACTCCGTGTATACCAGAACCAAGCCTATGGCTCACGCAGGATAAAACCGGATAACACTATCGAGGGATACTATACTCCTCCCTAGGCCTGAGCCCACCTCCCGTTGTGGTAGCTAACTAAATGTTGTTTTTGATTATTAATTTATAGTGTGTGTGAATTTAACAAGACATCGATTCACTGTTCGTCTATTATTGCCCCATTTCATCCCAGGGCTTTAAATACGATTGTAAATAACTAACAAGAGTCTCGATCAGCTGATTTTGTTTTTGGCTTTACAC
>CAJDSM010129648.1:0-10630 GCA_903981925.1 Ostrea lurida | reverse complement strand
TGGACAAGGACGACTGGACAAACAATTATATGATAAGCGGATGACTTTTTATTTGCATATCGTCAACTTTCCCTTTCTGTGATAAGTGAATATACCCAAACTATCAAACCTGCTTAAAATGGGTGGTATATCGTCCCATGTATTTCGATAAACGCAAAAAAACAGAGACCAATGTCAAGAGCTGTCGCGGAGCGGATATCACGTTGATGCGGGCAACTTTTTAAAAAAGCGGGCGGCCCAAAAAACTATCTAAAAAACAAAAAGATGAAAATTGCTGCACGAAACCCAAAGAACCACGGACAACCGGAAGGAGCCAACTCGATAGCGGTATATAACGAAAATAATCAGTTAGGTGAGTTAATACCAACTTTTACGCACAATGTTACACACCAGGGGTCGCTTGGATAGAAGACTCTTGTTCTGCGAATACAAAATTGATCAAACTACAGATCAATTTAAATGATGACTAAAAATGTTGGTGTTTCAAGCTACCCCTTTGTGTGATAAGATCTGTTCATTCATTTCCTAAATAGAACGTTGGAACTACGGGTCACTAAAAATCCTCGCGTAACCTTTGATTTCAAAGTAATAAAAAGGGGCTCAAGTCGACCGGCGGCGAGGGTGATGAACCGACGTGCAGCAGAAAGAATGTTCCTTAACCTTGGCCTCACGATCGAGCCAACTTCATAGAATACCCTAAGCGTTCTTACCTGTATTTTCGCGGAGGTCCCCTGTGTGTGCCCTAACAACTCGGAATGCTGGTTAATGGGATATAACACAAATAAATTAAATTGTTTTTGGGGTGACCAGCGAGTTGGCCAAATAGAATTACGTCTTGACACAAATGCTAAACTCCTCGCCTTTAGTATAATGCAGAATAACACACAAATGTAAAATCGTTTTCTGCCGATAAGTATCCGTGATTCTAATCTGAATTAATTAATCGGTATTTCAAGTGGAGGCTTCGCGATATTTAAAATTTACAAAGCCCTAGCAAAAAACGGCATTGCCTTCTATGAAATCTTATGCCGGAGAGCTATCGAAAATGATCGACTGCAAGATTCAAATCTAGAGTAACCATGGACAACAAGACATAACGTCTAATTCTTTTTATTAATCAGTGATATCGTTTAGACAAAAAGAGACCATGAAACAAAAGGAAAATTGAAACTTTATAACAGTATCTCACCGAGCTGATGAATAGAATGCATCAACGAAAACCATGGAAGGTCCCAAAATTTGGGTTGGAATAGGCTTTACAGATCGGATCTACTACCGGCAATTTGAACCCCAATGTGTTTATATGTTAAGCTCAAAGCATACGACACCTGCTAAAAATTCTGGTAAGCAAACCTTTACAAACCAAACGACTTATATAGTAACTGCTTTGTGCTGCTAAACTAAAGATGAAAACATCCTAGAGGCCATAAGTAAGTAAACCGTGGGACTCTTTGTACTATGGACTGAACGGGCCCACCTATACATAATTTGACGGTTTGCCAATTCATGAACATTTCTCAAGGCGACAAAATAAATAATGTCGATTCTGAAGGAACGAATCTGTAGTGACATATTCAAGCGAAATTTTCACATTTTACTGGTAAAAAATACGTTAAAAGACAACAAATAACAAAAAAACCTATACAGTATCCCTCAAATACCAGAATCTAATAAAGGTTGAATGTAGCCGAGGTTTTCACATTCCCAACAAAACAGATAGATATATTTTATCGGTTTGTTCTGTTTTCGTTGTTAGGTTTTCGATAGGCGCTTTTAGCAAATATGCTGGCACACATTTCTATTTGTGGGTTCTTAAAACGAATAGCTCTTAAAATGATCTCCCAAGTCGTAGTAAATGCCTATACTAAAACAGCTTAAAAATGTTCGAACTCTCAAACCAGGGCACACCGGTCCTCGTGAGAAACTAAGATTGTGAGATCGTAGAGGATGTGGCTGGCTTCATGTACGACTTTACCGCGATATTATTTGGAGTGAACAACAAAAATATCACAATAAGGTAACTTACTAGTACTTTAATCAGAAAAATACAAAACAACCTTAAATCAATGATTTGTCCGTAAGATCTGGAAAAACTAGCCAAATTTCTGTGGGAAACACATCTCAGAACGTCAGTTACTCTAGACACAACAAAAAAGATCTAAATAAGAGAAATAATCAAAACCATCGTGGTGTGTAGCTATATGTTAACTGAAATTTTAGGTTTCGCAATATGGAAAAAAAAATATTGCATAAAAACCATATAAACGGACACTCGAAAACCTGTGAGACGTTGATAAAATGAAATTCGGAATACGAATGCAGAGACAAGGGCCCACAGCAGTCCACAACAAGAAAAAGAAAATAAAATAACGTAAACGTTCGTTTGATCCTGAATGTTTGCACAGAATCTGGAAAACGCAGAATGCCATATATAAGGTGTACCCGTCTCAATGACTGGTGTAAAGTAGATTACCCCTATAGAAGAGACGTTATGCCGTGCAATGCCGCGCTATATTTGGACCAGTTAAAAAGCTGTAACTGCGGGCCTTTCGAGTATTCCAGTTGCGCTTTTATCGTTCTCTAAAAATTAGCGCACCAATATCTGCACACCAAGAGACAGTCTTTCACCGCCTAGCAATCATTACAGACTACTACGTCTGAAACAAATTCTTGTTGGAGCGGCCATACCAATACCAAGTAAATTGAAGACATGTTTCGATATTTTCTAATTAAGAACTTTGATGACCAAAAAAGCCTTGTCCTGTCTGAACTATGTTGTATCAGGGCACACAAATTCTAAAAATTTATTAAGATTAATGCAAACTGTTTTTCTTTGGCTGCTTCCAAAAGTTAAGAATATCTAAAAGTTGTAACCCGAATCTTACGCACATACAGGAAACATCGGTAAAAAAGAAACGCAAGGCAGACGAAAAAACCTAGACCAGTTACTAAACACCTGCCTGGTCTCACATAAGAAAAATTGATGCATGAAAATTAGTATGAGTTTATGGTCACAAAACTGGAACAGAGATTATGTAGACACTTGGATCTACAACAAAATATATACATGAAGAGCGAATGCTATATGTCTCAGCATATGTCTCACTCGATCTGATCAATGTCCGCAACTGTCATACATAATTGTGGATATGCACGAGTGTATTGAGGGGAGTGTGGTATGACACAGTAGGCTTGGCAGTTAAAAATATCTCCCTACATAAGTGCGAGCTGAAGAATTATCTGCAAAAGTCTGAGGAATTGAATCTAAAGTCAAATCAATGACGCGTAACTGTTCAAATGAAACTACAATTTCCATTCTAAGGTGCGTCTGTTCACCAAAAGCATAGAGTACGACTTGTTGTTTTGCTGCGGAGTGGCAGCACAGTGACACACTAGCAAGATGGCATAAACTGATCTTAACGTCTAATCCCTGTCCTGTATCCCATTAAACATGAAATCTTCAGATTGATACAAAAGAAGGCAAATTCTTTTGAACAGCGGCACAATGGAGGCATCGTGCAGTGGCAGGTATTAAACCTTGGAATTTGTTAACGCTTGACCAGTGTTGTAAAATTGAATGTAATAGTATTATGAATATCTTCAATCCAGTCGCAGCTACTGCACTCTCAATATTTTTGGAATTTAAACAGATCCAGAGGGCAACTATTGTGAAGGTCACGTTTATCGAAATAATTGAATGTGTTTACGTATGCAAAACGTGTCTGATTGTACTGATTTAGCCCAAGTGAAGCGGTTCTGGTGTATGTGGAAACAGAGTACCTATTTCTGGGCCGAGACGTGTCTAATACTTTGCTTGCAAAAACTCACAATAAAATTGTCTCTTTATCATTTTGAGTGTGACATAACTCAAAGCAAAGGTGAACGGCAACATTCAGATGAGTTATCTGATCAAGCAGTCTGTGCAGTAACAAAAAAAGGGCGAAAGTTAAAAATTCTCAGGACTGATTAACAAGGAAGCCAATGCCGTTCAATTTAAGTGCGACCAAAATCAACGGTTGACACCGGAATGGTTGCACAAATTGGATATACAATGCGTTTAATAATCAAGATTAATAACGAAAACCTAAGTGAAAAAAAATTAAACACAAACTAGATACATCATAATGGTGTAGTAAATGTGGAATGACGTAATACTACACCATAGCGAAAAGGTCACACGAGCAAATTGACGCCAGAAGACGATCAGGGTCACAAAAAAAATTGAAAAACATTACACAGTGCCTTTGGCTCACTATGTGAAAACCAGCTATATTATAGATGGTCATTGAGTCAATGGTAGACAGTAGTAAATTGACACACTAAAAGTGCATGACGAAATCTATATGCAAATATGGTAGTTATTAAAGCAAAATAGTGTATTGAACTAATTAAAATCATATGACATCCTCAAGGTTTGGATACCAATTTTCTTTATGCACCAGATGCGCATCTTAGACAAGTATAAACTTTTGAAAAAAACAAACTCCTCTTTACACATTTTTCGGTAGGAGACCCAAAATGTCTGTATTCTTGAGGATACAGTTAGAAAATATATTTACCATATATGGAAACTTTTACTGAATTGCATTCTTTTTTACCACACGATTAATTCAGAATCTTATTTAGTACAAAACCCATCCTGCACACGTTTCAAGCAACCGCAGGGTTTGATAAAAATGTAATGCCAAATATTTCCTCATATGTTGACCGCAAGCCCTTATTGCTATGCATTTTAAAAATGGTAATAATTGATGTTTATTTCCCCTAGCAAACAAGTATAACAAAAACTGTGCATGACGGCAAATTTATCATTGTGTCGTCATTTGGCCTGAGTGCATTTAGTACTTTTCTATACAGCTATTGTCAAATCCTTGGGTTTCCTATACGTCGCTGAGTTGTGTCAAACGTAATCATAATCCCAAAACTATACAAATCGAGTGTAGGCAAACACGGACCTCCGACAAAAGCGAAGTTTGATCAGGTGCCATGGAGGAGTAAGCATCCTCGCTGGACCGGTACCACCCCGCGCGTGTATCCAAAACAAAAGTATCTTCTGCTTGGGAATATATGCATGTGAGTCAGGACTGTAAAGGCAAAGAAACGAACAGTGATCAATCTCGTAAGTCCTAAATATAATACAAAAAACAAGAGTTGGGCAATCACGGACCCCTGGACACACCAGAGGCGGGATCAGGCTAGCCTAGGAGGAGCAAGCATCCCCCGTCGACCGGCCACACCCACCGCGAGCTTTTTTGATGTTTTCAAATGCATTTTGTTGAATTTTTGACCATTCAAACTTTGACTTTTTGGACATTTTTATCAGCTGATACAAAGAGTGTTGCAGTTCAGCAAAATCTTTCACATGATTTCTATGGTCATTTGCAAATCCCAAAATTGATTCTAATTGTTTGATATCTTTTGGTACCGGCCACTTTTTAATAATTTCTGTACTCTCCGGATTAACTGGTATGCCATTTCGACTGATTAATTTGCCAAGAAATTTGATTTCTGACTGATATAGTGCACATTTCTCGAGTGAGTTTTATAATATGTCAAATAGTACCATTTCAAAATCTGAAAGTAACGTAGAAAGGGTAGAGATAACATCACTACTCAAAAAATATATGATACATCATCCAAGTATGCCAAACATTCTTGCATGTTAAACCCCTCAAGGACTTGCTGAAATAACTCGACTAAAAGTGGTGAACTGTGCATAGCCAAAAGGTAAGGCTGACTTTATTTACAAATATTGGCCATACATTTTGGTGTAAATACTGTTTGTGGGTCTGTGCCCGCTACATAACTTGCCATGTGAGCTCTGTGTCTGCTTAATATTAGAGCGTGAAAATGTATCCCCTAAAATGTTGCTACAGGCGAATGTGTCCTGTATATTAGGTATGTTGGGTAATATATGCATCTTTTGTATGTAAACCGTGGATTCTGTCGCTGTGTAATCATTGCAAAATCCTCATTCCCATCTTGCTTGCTGTAAATACAGATAAGCCCATTCTGACTCTCTTTCCTGAAATTATACCTGATCATCATTTCATGCAATTTCATCTTTATATGCTATCTTCAAACTCATAGGTGGTCCTACGAACCTTTAGTGATATTGATCTTTGCCTATCGCGCTAGGCTCAATTTGTGAATTATCTCTCCTAATGATACCTAGATCCTAAATATGCTTCCTTTGCACAAAGAGCGATTATAGATAGTTGTCTAGAAGAGAAAGACACTGTTTCTATTGATATCGAATCTAATATAAATCTAAGTTGCAGAATTCTATCAATATAGCTCTGTGAAATTGGGGATGAATCGAATCTTGTAAATTCGCTGGTGTGTAATAAATACTATGGCGGCTTTCATATGATAGAAGAACACAGCTTCCACAGTACTATACCCTAAATATCGGTACCAACAAGCCTACATTTTGAAACTTATATTTGATTGTTGTTGATTATAATTGATTCTGTAGGATTTCGAAAAGGAGATATTTGGTAGAAGATTGGATGACTCTCGAAGAAGTGTGATTTGAATAGTTCTAGAGATGTTGCGTCAATAAACAATAGCCTGTGTGCGTTTTCGAGAGTCAACATATTGAACCAGATAATGATTGTGTCGTGTGACGAATCCTGAAACGAGAGTAAATGCTGTCGACTGATCTGAGGAATGATGTCTCTGTCGCGGTGTTGCGGATAAGCATGTTCTATTGTTGGTTAGTGAAACCCCTGTATATATCAAATAATTTCCAAGAATTTCCGTTTTGATTCTTGGTAATTGGGTTAACCGTTTGACTGTTGATCTAGCGTTAAAAGCCATAAATATCGGGGTCTAATAAATTTCACAATGGCCTTATAGTGGCTTTTTATGGCAATAACGTACTAAGGAACCAAACATGTAGATTAAGCAAATCCTGCATAAATCTCCTAACAAACCCACAAACATCGCTCCATCTCTCTCTGTACATATAGGTCCAATTCTAAGTTATACATTTTTTATTTGCAACTTTTGCATCAGCATGGTGTATTTTGATACCCTGCCAAACCTATCAATCGATATGATTTTCCTTATTGATAAGTAATATTAGATTTCGTAGTTCAACGTCTCTCTAAAAATATGCAACAACGTCATATGTAGACCTGAGGTGGCAAGCAGTACTTCATATTACAAGCATTAGGTGTTCGACTCAGTGTTTGCTGGTAGCAGGGATACATAAAGTGTAGTTCTGGATACTGTTTATTTTCATCTCCTGTTTAAAAGTTCATATTTCTTGGAGCCTTTAAAAATTTTTACTTCTCTGGTACTCGCGGGACTGTCTGAAACCACCCTAACTGTGTCAGTGAATAGGTTTCGAAGGAATCGGGCCCTAAGTTCTGTCAAACCATGTTGTGTAGAAGTTTAAATGTGTTTTGAGTTAAGGTCGATGGTAATCTTCATCTCTGGTGTTGGTACTGGGTATACCCATTCTCAATGTAATTTGGCACTCATCGGTACCAAAATGTCCAGTATACTATTATCATTTGAAACAAGTTTTGTCAGTTGCTAGCGGGACTTCTTAATGCTGGCATATGGATCTAAACGTGCTCTTGTGTTTTCTCTCGACTGTCTATGACCTTAATTGTATACATGTTATCTGTCTCAGAACGTATATTTAAGCTCTTTGCCAAATTGAATAATGAGAACTGATTATGGTTCAGATTTTTATTTCCCTGATTGTCTTCTTCATTCTACTTTATACCGTGCTAGATTCTGAGTTTTGAGATGATTGTGCTGTCTCTGACTTATCCACTGGTGTTTAGTTTATTGAATGTAATTATATATAGAGCTACTATTGACTTGCAACTTGAAGTACTATTCACCTCCATCTGTCTCCGCTCTCACTTCAGCTTGGTTCAAATTTCACCCTTCTTGTTTCACACTTTACTTACCCGCTAATATCATTCTCTGATTTGTTTATATTGGCGGGATTCTATTTATTGTTCCTTGCAAGTGTGCATCTGTTGTGATGGGTGTTAATTGTCCAGTTTGACACTAAAGAAGTCTCTTGCTTGTTGGCACATCACCCCTTAGGAAGGACGAGTCTAATTGCTAACCGCCGTTTACGTCTTCTGGAGTATGCTGACAGCCCACACGAACAAGATGTGTCATCGATTTCCTACTGTTACCTGCTTATTACGATGGCAAACTCAGTAGTTAACTAATTATCCTTCTAGGTGATCTGATGTTCTTTTAGTTGTTCTCCGGAATTTGTTAGAAGAGAAGTCTTTTTCCACCAAATTCTTTGTTTCTATGTCCTTTGCCACTGTAGATTCCAGCATAAACTTCTTGTGACTCAGCAGGGATGGGTTACTGGAGCTCCGAATACTTCAGTGTCTCCTTGTTGCCCGTTAGCATATTTATCGAACTTGTGCTAGCTTCTGTTCATCGTGTCTTTATATATCTTAGCAACTATGATGTACGAAACTGTGTGGAAGATATGGTTTTCACAGTTCACTCTTTCCATCAAATATTGGACAATTTGGGAGGCTGGGGACTTTGAGGAAAGATAGCTCCTCGAGTTATTCTATTCTGATATGTCACTGAGTCTCTTGTAGAATGAGAACTTTTCAGATAAGCGTATTAATGTTATATCTCGTTGATTTTATTTCAATCTTCCAGTAGTGGCATTTTTTCTTTCTAGTTTTATTGCATTCTACTCACCCCACTTATTGTAACCTCATTCTGCCCTTTAGTTAGATTTCGATTTCACTTATTGATCAAACCTCTCTCACATATGTGTTGTCTCCATTGTCTTTACAATTTTATGGTCTCGTAAATATGATATATGTGTGACCTTCTAGTTCTGTTAGAAAGAACTTGTGTTGCATTTTGTTTCTTTCTCAAACCTGATTTGCAAAACTCTTAGAGTGTGGGTTATTGCAAGGTTGCTCAAAGAAATTTATTCTTAGACAAGGCGGCAAACTGCTCTTTTCCGAACTGTTCAAGTTATGTTATTATTTCTATCTTTTCAATTTATGTTTCTTGTCTCCTGACTAAATTTGTGTGAAATATAATCCTAAATGCAATTTTTATAGTTCATTTCAAGCTCGTCTTTTCAGCGGAAATAAGACGAGCTAAGGTTATGATATTCTACTCTCGTATCAAAACTTTCTTACCAAAACCATCGTCTGTACACACTACCAACCTTCATCTTCACAAGAAGTGGATCTCTACACATAGTGTACTAATGGTATGGGATAGATAGCTGAGGATTTTCCTAGACACCAATTTGAGTTAGTTAGGAGAACTCTTTGCCTCGCATTCTCTCAACTAATAAGATCTCCGTTTATAGCTGCGAATAATTCACTAAAAGCTATATACAACTTGTGCACTTCACGAAATTTGACAGTAAAAATAAACACAATTCTGCTGACAACGCCATATATATGTGGATAAGTTAAGGCTGTTCAGCAGATATTGATCTGATCACCAAATTTTAATAATTGGTGAATTGTGCTAGTACTAAAGTACCTGTAGTTGATAGATCCTGACTCGACATGGAGGTTGTCCTCTTTTGTTCCGTATGGGAGTTATTACACCTCGTGAAATTACTGTTCGAGTGCTGATTCACCCGTATCTTAAGGACAGCTCTTATTCTATCCTCTGATTCCTGAACCATATGACATACCGATAAGTGCAAGAATATGAGTATGGGCGGTTCATCTGTTAAAACATAACTACAGGTTAAATTTAAAGTAGGGCCAAAAATAGGGAGTCAAATATATGTATATTTTTTTATTATCTTACCTCAAATTTTATATAATCACGCCTAGTGCTAATCATACAGAAACGAGATCAAGGTCACTTCAGCGGTTTGATGTGATGCGAGTTACCAATGGGACCTCTTAGTTATACTCAAGTCCGTCTCTCAATTATATTAATGTGCAATCTAATTTAAGTATTATTATTGCGTTATTTTTGGAGTGGGAGATCTGGCACCTTTAAGGTAACAATTTCACAATTGAATTGTATTTCATTATTGAAAAGTAAGATTATTACAATTTGTGAATTAAAAAAACATGAGGTATGGCATATGATATGTTAAAACGAGAGAGCTGTAGTTTGTCCTGTAAATCTAAGCTGAAGGTCACGATCATTTGCCTTTCGTATCGCAAGATTGACCGTAAAGTACACTGTGAATTCAAAATCGCACTTGCTGTGACGTGTGCATTGGAGTAGACTCGCTTTCTCTTTACGGCAGGCTTATTAAAACCGAAAGCAAGCCTCTGGATTAATTTGTAGGCTCCGGCGGGTTTGACGCTAACTCGTCCCTCATATTAGTAGCTACCTTTGTAATAAGTACCATCAAGTTTAATCTTCAAGCCCCGACCGTTTATTAGGTATAACAGTGAGTTATTAATTGGTTTCTTCTAACTGGTAAAGTACCGCCAACTCTACTTCTGAGTGCTGAGCGAAGAACGGTTATATGCTACCGGAGCCACATGCATAGCAGTACACACCCGACACCCAATTGCCCCAAAGTGTTGAAGAGGGTGCTACCGTAGACATAAATGCGACACTCACAGATTAGTGCGTACAAGAATAGCACGGAAAGAGGTTCGACTGCCTGACCGCGGGGAGCTTGTTG
>CAJDSM010129644.1:0-13143 GCA_903981925.1 Ostrea lurida | reverse complement strand
AAAAGATTATAGGATTTCATATTTCATAAGTAGTAAGAAATTATATTGACTGGATAAACTGTCCTTCAACTAAGTCTTTCGCGAGTGGAAGTGAGAGGGTGTATGCTTAAGTTCGGTATGGTATACTGCGTTATTTGTAAAGAATTGTTGAAGATCGTTTGAATTAATTTAAACTATATTGTCATGGAATTATCAGGATGGTATTTAATGTTGATCGTTATTATTCTTTTATTTCAAACTCTCCTAGAATTATTGAGGTAGAATATGTTGTTTTTTTGTGTATAAATGACAGTTTAAAATTTAAGTGTATCTTTAATTCTATTAAAACACGGGGATTTTTCGAGGAAGTAGGAATTGGGAGACATGATAGTGGGGAGCACGGACCTCTACCTTTTAATAATAGTAAAAATAAGTGAGAAGTGCAGCTTTGGACTAGGAATAATCAATAAACAAATTACAAAATATTTTTAAAAAATTAGAAATCTAAATTGATTATAAGAATAAAATGTATAGTATAATGTACAACTACTCATCGTAGACCCAATTATATAGCTAATAAGCTCGCCAAGTTTCTATTTTTTAATCCTCTAATTAAATAATTACATCAAAGAGGGGATGACTGCATCGGAAACACTACAGTACTGAAGTGTATTCAAAAGACAAACAATGTTCTTAAAGAAACACTGGTTTGGAATGGTGGCGAGGAACATATGCTGCTTATCGTATTCTCGATCTCGTCATCTTCTCATCTTACTCTGTGTCTCACTCGAACTGCTCTTCTCTCTGTGCATGGAATTGTTTTTTGGATTTTATAAATTATATAGATTTTGAAAGAACAATTCTTCTGGTGTCGAGTGATTATTGCGAGATCAGAGTTGCAGTTTCCGGTGCTCTTTGATCCTCCGGATGTACAATGCTATGAGAGGACCACAAGAAAGAAATTATATTCTATGCATTATTTTCACGTAACAATGATTGTTATGTGGGACTGGCCGTTGGAATTCAGTGGATGATGTTATAGGATATGTTCGTCGAGATCGAGGTTACATAGTACAGGCAAGCTAGATGACTGGACCTTTTATTGAGGTATAATTTTTACAAATATTTAGTATCAGGGAAGAGAATTAATACGGTCAGTATTATTTGTGGTTAATAGCACACTAAGTATAAAGCAGCCGGAGCGGGTTTATCTCTGGCGCTGGGCACCGGGGTAGATGAAAAAGAATTCGGGGCGCGTGCGGATTGTAAAATTCTAAATCAAAATCATTAAGGCTCTGGGAGGTGTCCGGTTTGACACTCACAAGAACGAAATCTGAGAGGATTGAATATTATAAATTAGTCAAAAGTCCGCGGAAAGTAATAGGTGAGATAATGATCGAACTTGAAAATTGTGCGAATCTTGGAAAGATCTCTGTGAGTCAAACGAGTATTTTTCGACACAGATTACCGTATGAAAGTATGATAGGAGTAGTATGTTTTGGAATTGACAGTGTTGACGTGTCATAATTATGTTTATTTTTCGGTACATAAATTTAATTAATATTAACTAAGAAAGACATAGTATAAAAAGCTACCCCCCCCTCAATAAATAAAAACCAACTAAAAATATCACGCAACTAAGTGTTAGAGCAATGGTGTTTTAAAGGGGTGGGGTGGATACATTATAATTTCTGTGATGTCATTATTTGAACAAACATCACTCTAGGTAAGATGACGGCTTGGTATTTAAAAAGGTTCTGAAAAAATCTAGTATTATCATAGTATGTAAAGGCATTTAATTACGAGTTGTAATGTAATAGTTATTCTAAACGAAGGATTTCAGGCCTGTGTTAATCGCATGGGTCACATAAATCAAAAGGGGACATAATTGCAAAGCTGTTATGAGGGATTATTGGTAGTCACTAATCATGGGGACATTACTGGTATTCATGGAAATATTATTAAACGTCTATCTATTTGCAATGTAAATGAACAGAATATCGTAAGAATAAAAAAGAAAAAACTTGAATAAAGATACAGAGCCGAGTTGTTTTGATCATGATGTAATTAAAAGTAGGTGCAATTTTAAAATTGAGCAAGGCAATAAATTATAACATATTTAGAACTACGCTAGTAAATTCACGTGGAAGTCGAATATATGGAGCAGAATTAAATATTGAACTGGAATCGTAAATTTTTTCTGATAATCTATATCTGCAGTATAAATGATCAAAAGGTGTCGATATAACTGTCTTTAGTCTCAATTAGCTCAAAAAGTCGATTCTGGAAATTTTTTCATTCTTAAGTGGATTTTAATATTTAAGATGATAATTCGTTTGTTGGCGTCAAGTTATTCAGGAAAAAAGTTACTATCTAAGCTTGAATAAACTACCACAGTTACAGTTTACGGAACGCTCTTCAAAACCAAAACGTAAACTTTAAACATTATGATTTACTATTGTATCCGGAGCCACATTCATACTAATAGAAAAATGGTTGGTAAATTTGTCCAATTTCAACGGGCCGGTGCAGTAAGGTCCTCCTTTCATTGTATTCATAATTGACCGATCAACATAAATTCCTAACGAAAAAAGATTGTTAATATAAGTTACCTTAGGCAAAGATTTCTTGAGTGAGAGTTAAAGTTCATATATGAGTTTATTAGTGATGTTATGCATCAAGCTTGGCTTAATTCAAGAGCAAGCAGAAGCTGTGTAGTCTGAAGCAATAGGTCAAGCATCTTTGTGACTTGAAACTATCGCTTATGAGACATGGTAAAATTAATGAAGAAGGCATAAGAACGTATTTCATTTTATACACACTTAGGCTATCGCAATTTAAAGGGATCTGAAAAGTAGCCAACTTCTTAGAAGGGCATCTTTTATTGACTTTGAAACGTGTTAGTGCCGCAGTTGATATGTATTTTGAATTATTCGACAAAAAGATCTCGGGTATGGCTAGGAATAAGTAACGAAAAATCTGTATGAGTACTTGATAAGACGCGAGTCCGGCGAGTTCACGATTGTGTTAGCAGATGTAATCCTACTTATAGAGTATTTTAACATTGTATAAGTTTTTTGGTTTTTAAAAATATACATCCTAATTAATATACAGTTCAGAAAAGAATGAAAAGTATTGTGTACAATATGACTGTTTTCTCGCAAGGAAATGTTTGAAATACAAAATTACCGAAATAATAAAGTTTAATTTTTTTAATAAACTATAATAATAAAATAAAAGCATTGTCTAAGATACAAAAACGTATGAACGGGGTTTGGGGATCGGGGCAGATTTGAAATTAAGAACAGGTCCAAATTATTGGAACTCATCTACTGGAAAGTGTGTTGCTTGAAACCTGGCAAGCATTTAATAACTGGCGAGAAGAACTTTAATGAGTGAATTCAGAGATGAGCAAGTATCCGGAGAGCTAGGCAGTAGATGAAAAGCACAAAGACAGGTGTTAAAAGATAATTTAAAAAATTAACGAAAAATAATTAGCAATCTTAAAAGGTGATTTTCGTTCCATTATGAAAGAATATAAAAAATAAATAATACAACTCGAGACACAAATCAATTTTATATGTTTTAAAAAATAAATACAGGGCCATAATCTCGCATTTTTAAGTTTTACAAAATGAAAAAAAATAACAGCGGCTGAAAGTTCGGCACTTGAACGGACAGATCGGTTCTGAGGAGAAGTATTATAAACATTTCTCTGGACATATTTGAGTTAAACTGATTTGAACAAACTAAGTCTATAATCGCAGTTTGTTAAACAACTTAAAGGTACAATATTTAAAGAAAATTGAATAATCTTTAGATTAATTATAATTGTTAAATACTACTTTTGATGCCGGTGGTTTATAACGACAGGTATTAGTTTTGGACGTGCATCAATTTTTTGGAATGCAATCTACGTGGAAAGTTGGTTCAGTTTAAAGCAATAGGGTGAGCCGTGTAATGATACACTGTGGGAAGGATATTAAGTATCTAAATAGTACATATGAAACCATTTCAGGAAAAATGCGCCAAAGAAGTGGTTATTTTTTAAAAACGGAAATAGACCAATAGGTCATCACAGAGAAATAAATGAAAGAGAAGAGAGCAGGAGAAAGATTATGGCATAAGTAAAGGGATAAACCTTGGGGGCTTTAAGGTGACCGGGGGAGTGTTTTGGGGCATTTCACGGTTACTCTAGGAGGAATTTTTCATTGTTGCATAAATAATATATAATCAGAAACTAACAAATTATAATGTTTAATTAACGCGATAATACATGCGGGATAAAAATGACACTTTTTTCGATGGAAATTTTCTCGAAAACGGAAGTTGGCTAGCTGTTAACTTATCAGATGAGGTGTATGTAAGTTTCTGAAACTACAAATGAGACTCCCATAAAATTATAAATTGTAAGCTCATTCCGAAAACATAAAAGTGTAATTAAATTTTTTCAGCGAGATATGCTGTTTTTAATCGCACTTCCGGTTTATTACAAGAAAATCCAGAGAAATGTCGTAGGAACGACAAAATAATCCCTCATATACAGAGGACATTTCGAGATTTGTCAATCGCCTGAATGATTTTGAAAGACTCAATCCTCATAACACACTTAGTATAATGGAGAAGATGTGGATAGGGGGACATATAAATGTACATTTATATGAAAAAAATAACTTGGAGAATAAATGGCCATGAAATACGAGCAAAGAACTCTCTTAGATAAGAGAAGCAGATTATTTAGAGAAAGAAATTTGGTAAAATAAACCCTATTCTGGTGACAATTTGTCTAATATTTTTTTTTATACACATTCTTTCCTGAAAAAGTTTTCACTGAAAAAAAATCTTCTATAGCGCTTTGCCAGAGAAAGAAAAGTCGCGTGCAAAAAATTCGGGAAAAATAAGAATACTAGATAATAATACTAACCTTGTGTTGTCTGACAACAACAAGGTCTTCCGTCCTAAATGAATTGACATTAAGGAGTAGAACATCATTCCACATACGTACAATTAAATAAAACCGCAAATGTTACACATCGTACCTTTAACTATCTTTAACTAAGAGAATTCCTTTTGAAAGATAAAATGTAAACAACTTATTCAGATAAAGAATTTAAGTAATTTCAGTAAAATTTAACTCTAAGATTGTAATCGAGGAAAAAATATAAGCAGTTCACTTATGTCCACAAAATTCACAGATAAAAAACTCTAGAGCTTAAAGAGCAGGTAACAAATAAAAAATATAATAGGAAAAAAAGAACAAGGTGTGTGTTTCAATGAAAACACGATGCCCCGGATTCCCACATGCCAGGTGAAAAGGGGACTTTGCGCAAGAAGGATTATACATTGATGAAAATGAAAATCAAATCTATCACAGTTAGAGCCAATGTTAAAGTTTGTAAAAGTAGAAGCTTAACTTCAAGATCAAGGTCAAGGGTAAAGAAAAAATTAAACAGTAGAAAAGTTTTTCATAAAAGGAACACACTGTGTAATATGAAAGTCCCATGACCACTGCCATTCAATAGTTATGGCCAATGTCAAAGGTTTTTGAAAGTAGGTAATACTGTCAAGGTCAACGGAGGTCATATAATTTTGGTACCATAGTCAAAAGGGTTGTCATAGAGGAAAAACATGTGTAATATGAGTCAGCAAAACTTGCCAGACTTCAAAAGTAGGCCAATTTAAGTTTTTTGCAGACAAATGGACAAACCAAACTTAAGTATATCCCCTGAAATCGTAGATTCCGGGGGGCAATAAAAACATGAGAAATAGAGAGAGCCGCATGTGTAAGTGAATTATTAAAATAGACATTGGTGTATTAATTGATCATTATTACATGGGGATTTCTGGATTTCTTCGAACGGAAGTGACACGAGTGAGGGAGGGTACCGCTGGTCTATAAATAAGGTCCGCAGATCCCTGCTGTTGATGTTACGTAAGGGAGCAAAACTCGTAAATGTGGAAAGGGGGCGGGAGTCAAATCGATGAGATCCAGTGTGGAGAAACCGAGGGTCTGTGTAACAGCAGGATTGGCAAATCGAGAAACGAGTATTCACTATCCTGGCTATAAAGAGCCCTGGGAATGCCGATACATAGGCTACAGTTGCTGCAGCTCAAATTCACGGCAGTGAAAATATTTTCGGTGGGTAACGTAAAACAGTAAAAAAATCAAAATCAGTCAAAGTATTCTGGAATGTTTTAGAATGTGAATGCTGTATAAATGTAATTTTTGACATATATAATTTTAATATCAGTGAAATAACTTTGTAATTTTATCCCCCCAGTTATAAAAATCTTCTGATATTAAGACCTTTAGGCAATTTATTACGGAATATGATAAACTTAACTCACCTAAAGCGCCCCATCTACTGACACTCCCCCCCTTCTCTTTCTCTCTTCTCATTCGCGGCTGGTCTCTCGATGGTTTTTAAAAAAAAAATACAAGAAAATTCTAAAAGGTAATCAGCTTGGGAAAGCATAACGCTAAGGATAATACACGGAGAGTGTCGACTAGTAGGATATTTTGGTTAAGATTAGAGACAGAGAACGTGTCAAGAGCTACTAAAATCAAATATGATGTGCATTGAATTTAACGGTGGTCATACGGGGAATTTCATAAGTTAGAACTAGGGGATTTAAGGATATATTTGAATTTGGGGGATTATTTTTCTTGTTTTTTTACGTCCACATTAACGAAAATATATTTTTCTCTCATAGTGGAGACGACACCAAATTGACCGTGGAAGGACTTACAAAATTTGGGCCTGAATGTTTGGCATGCAGGGCTCTGAGCAGGGGAGGAGGATCTTTATGAGTGCCAAGTAGTACCTGCTTTGTTGACACAGAGTGGGGAGACGTCCAGGTGTTTCAGGAGGGTCTCATATGCCACGAAAGTATTTAGGCACGACAATATAGGGTATTTCGGAGCAGAAGCTGAACGGAAATGAACCTAATAGAAAGAAGAACAAAGTCCATAGTACGGAAATATTACAAGGAAGCAAAAAAAATAAAAATGTGGTAGACATCAAACTCTTCCTAAATTTCGTAATTCGGGAAAAATATTACCGGTCTACTAACGCCAAGAATAATTCATCCGCTGAATATATTATCGACTGCTGGAGGCTTATCACATGTCATCTTGGTTCAAATCGACGATGCATTGTTATGTACCCATTATTCTTCATCCTTCCATAAATCTTTACAAGGTCTGTCATTTAGTAAAATAAATCACTCAAGGGATATTGGGTATGTTTCAAAGTAAATATGTCATATTGAACTATCAAAATGTAGTGACTAGGACAAATATGAAATGTGTGAAATTTCCTAAAGATACAATGAGAATATGGTTTTCCGAAAACCACAGGAAGGGATCGGAAAATAAATTTGACCATGAGAATCTAGTAAGGCGTGATATATACAAGCAAATATAAGGCCCCATTATCTTAATCCTACGGCCTTCCACTGGATCTATTGTATCAATGTGATACTTAAAGCCAGAGATAAAGGGTCAACATCGGGAGCTGGGGGTCAAAGGGTAAAAGAAAAACGGGAGACGGAGGGAAACAAAGGGCACGACACAGAGGCAAAAACGCCCCCCTTTAGTTTTCAGATATCACACATTGGGATTGAGGCGGTAAAAGGAACCTATTAGACTCATAATTGTGGCTGGCTAGAACGATAGGGGTCTAATCTGAAAAATATTAAGAGGATTTAGATCGGCCGGAAAATTGCGAGTAGTGTCGGTGGCTGGTTAAATGGAAACGAAAAGTGACAGAGTGGCCGTGTTATAGTTGAAAGCTTGCTGTTAAATCAGTGTCTGAGGTGTAAAGGGGGAAGATTTTTTTAACTTTGTAATTGAAACGTAGTTAGTCCATGTACTGACTTCAAGTTTGCACAGCAAGTTCATACAGGTATTAGAACACTGGCCGAATTTCAAGTACTAATTATCGCATCGAATATAGTCGGTAATTTAAACTATTCATTCGAGAGCTATTATTCGAAAGCACATAGCGGTTTCAACATCATAGTATTTCGATTGTGGCAGTCTCTTCGGTGAAATAAGTGTTTAAATATGGGGATCTGAGACAGAGAAGAGAAGGAAAATACTGGGAGGGATTTTGTATAGCACAATGATCAGAGGGAAGATGACACGAAAAAAAAAGATCCTCCCTGCTCAAAAGCCTTTAATGCATGAAGCGAGACCCTGAAATTTTGCAGCCCTGTCACCGGCAGGCGTGACGTCAAAATAATTTTCGTGTGAGAACACTAAACGATGAAATTTGATTATTTATTTTTTCCACCGTTCCATTGAGAATATTCACTCATATTGCCAATTAACCCAATGCTAGACAGCACTCATGTTTTTTTAAGGGTACTTGGCGTGCCACACTGCTGCGACCATGGGACCAAAGTTCACGAGTTTAAAAAAGGTCATATCCAAAAAGAACCCTGATATGAATTTGTATTGGACTTCTAAACGGGACGTAAAAACAAACAAATAAATCTAATTGAGTATAAATATGGTGCTCCTCAGTTTATTACAATTAATTATGCTCAGCTACACAAAGGTGCAATGCTATATTTGATGACATTGAAAAAAACAATTATCAAAGGTCATTCCAGACTCTAATATCGTTTATAATTGCAGAGCTCTGCAACATTCGTTTATGAATGACAATTCTGAACCATACTTGTCATTTTTGTTTACAATAAGTTTCAAATGTATATTTTCACACTTACAATCATAATACGCGTACTAAAATAATAGAATGATTCCTTTTAACTTATCAAATGCAGGACAATTCAAGGTTTGTTAGGAATGAACTCTATATCCTAGATTTTATAATACACTCATTTGTCGAATAGCTTGTGGCAACAATCGATATATTTAAATGTACAATCTCTAATCCAGAATTATTGTTTCTTATTTTTGAGGTGTTTATAGCATAAGGTTTCCGAAGTTATCTATACCATTTACACTCAAATTGACCTAAAAAAAATGAAAGAAATTGCACCTCATACACACGGGACCAATTTCCCACGGTCATGCGCAACCTCTCTCGTATTATACAATTGCCATGAAAGAAGTCACATATTCGTTTCGACCATTCCTTCTCTTGTATCTGGAACACCACTCTCTTAAGTTTTTTTCACCAAAGTTTCTATATGTACTATGTCCTTTACAACACACTAACTCGAGTGATGTGAGAGAGAGAGAAATTCATTTTATTATTTATAGGAAATAGTTAGTTACACATGTTGACATAATACACTTATTGCATGTATTCAACACTGCTGACTTTCTTTTACTTTAGTACAGACTCATTAACCTACTTCTTCTTGTCACTCTAGCTTAGAATGGTCACCCATCGTTTCAGCGGCGCATCTCTGACACTGTCTAGCTGATCAACCAACACGGGGGGGAGGGAACTTGAACGATACCCTTGCGTAATGCTTCTCGTCTAGTCCAGACTGCATAGCAATACATTATAATACAAATTATAATGTCTTCAGCATTTCACAGGCACAATTAGCCACACGGAGAGAACGTAACAGGAGCATGTAGGACGATGCCTTTCTTTAACATCGCAGGTAGACTCGTATTTACATCACATGAATTACGGAGAAGATTGGTCACAAAAAGTGGCCATAATCATGTATAATAATTCCTACACACACATATAATCATGTAGGTTCAACTCAGAATAAATTTAATTCTACTCTAAGACATTGTGAATTTTTTCAAAAGTCAACTACTTGGAAAAAAAAAAAAACTGATATTAAAAATTGTATATATGAAAACACTAAATGTTTCAGATAATCGTTGTCATAGAAACATAGTAAACTTTTATACCAACAACGACGAAATTTTAATAGAAATCTATGGATATCAATGATGAGAGATAGACTTCTTGGCACCTGCAATAAATTCAAAATCTTATGTATAGGGGAACAAGGTATTGTATTGGTAACTTGGCATATTTTACCAACAAGATACAATATGATTAACAATTTGAGGAGAGGTTAACGAAAAGATAAGTACTGGTGAAACACGTGACCCGAATTTGTTCATAATTAAGAAATATATATAATTGGGTTATTTAGATGGGATATTCTCTATTTTGTTAAAAAACAAAAGAAAAATATATAAAGAGAAATAAGGAATATGTAAATAAAATAAGATAATTTTTTTGTGAAGGGTAAAACTAGAAGGTAACTCATATATTCGAAAAGAAGTGTCATACGAAGCAAAACTTGTGGATAATTTACACATTACAGATATAACGGCTATTATAGAACAATGGAAATTTTCGTTTGTCCTACGCGTAAATGCAGTCATACATAAGAACAGCGTGGTCAAATTATAATAACACCAGTAAGTGCTATATTCCGTCGAAGCTGAAATATTTTCCAACAAAAAAACGGAATTATAAACCTGATATATAATCGGAAACAACTTACGTTAATAAAAAGAATAATGATAAAAATAGATATCGAAAAAAGTCGGTGTCAGGAGTAAGTATACATTTTGTAACAAGGGGGAAAAATAGAGAATAATGAGATAATAATTAATAAATAGAGTCGTGAGTTGTCTCGACAACAAAGTCTCGTCTGAATATTGGATACGATCGTAAATCTAAACTAACATCTTCAGTGTGGACCTAGTAGAGATAATAATTCAAACATATTCTAACATGAGAAGTTTATATTACAGGATATAACATTTGGCTTAGATGAAATATCCAACGAATGAAAATAATATAAAATGAATGAAGTAAGTGAGAATGGTACATGCAAACGAGAAGATTAGGATACGAAAATTATATATTTATTTATAAAAAATAGGTAAGAAATAGGTATCTGGACTGGAATTAGAGTACGTGTGGGTGATCTTAATCTAACATCTCAAAAATTATAGGGTCTAGTATCACTGAAAATACATTTCTTCGAGCAAATGGATCAGTCTTTGAGTAAATCCAAAATAAACATATTTAAAACCTGATGACAATAGTTAGGAACCGGGAAGAGAATTTTTCAAAAAAAACGGAGTTTATAAACTCGTTGTAAGTTCAAGAGTTTTCTAAAATACTCCCAAGTTTTGTGTAATATCAATAGAATTCCACCATTCAAATACACAAACACACACAATAATTCTATGTATGTATGTATCTTATACTTTTCATTTATAGATCTATGTATACATGTATCTACATGTATATATTCTGTTTGGCATTTGATCAATAAACTACATGTACTTCTAGCAGTACTAGTAGTAGGGAGTGTATTGGCTTGGCTCAATTGCTCTAGCGTATCTATTAGTATGATTATCACTTCTTTTAATTTAATTGTTTGATTTCCCCCACGTTGTTATATTTATTCAAACTTTAGGGTACTTCTCATTACACATGTAGATCACTCAGTTCACTTTGAAATAAAATGAAGTCGTTATACGATTTCTCATGTAGAAATTTCATAATTTTTCAGCAAGAATTGGAAGATGAACACACGGCACTAGTAACTGAGTGTGAATATTTACGGCTGAAGTCGCTGAACGCTTATCGCGATCTTGACTTCAGCGGGGTAGAGTAGATAGCAGCAAATGACGGTTAATGAAGTCTGTTTGATAGAAATCAGAATTTTCATGTAAAATCTCCTCACTAAGCTCGTGCAACACGTCGCAAAAAACAAAAAAAAATAAGTGATTACAGGCCATGCAGACTTTTGTACAGCTGATTCAAATGTGGTTTGATGCAAGAGATGTAAGAGAGATGAAGAAGAAGGAAGAATAGAAGAAGGAGTAGAGAGAGGAGGACGAAGAGAGAGAGACGTAGGGGGATAGAGAGGCAGGAGAGAGGAGTAGGGAGAGGGAGAGAGGATGAGATGACGGCTCAGTCGGTAGACCACCGGGAACTCAGGTGTATGAAGAAAAGGAAGAACGTGAAGAATGTTGAAGGAATATCTATTGTCTGGCACGGAGAATGTCGGCATCGAGACAGACCTCGTAGAGTCGACCTACCCAGATACCGAGCTTGTGACTTGCGGGCCCGTTATTGTACCTGATTAACATTGGACTGATATAAATCTTAATCGGCAAAAGGATGACTAAAATTGAAATGAAGTACGTTCTATAGTCAGTCGCGAAAGCTAAAACT
The DNA here is from genome assembly GCA_903981925.1 of Ostrea lurida. NCBI lineage: Eukaryota > Metazoa > Mollusca > Bivalvia > Ostreida > Ostreidae > Ostrea > Ostrea lurida. The sequence continues at coordinate 1,015 of CAJDSM010129644.1, read as the reverse complement.
ATTATGTTATGAGCTATCAGTTTGTGATTATTAATTGTGCTTCGATTACTCCGTACTTCGATGAGATTAGGTGTGCTTACGTTCTGTTTTAAATTCCAAGTGGGCCCCAAAAATCATAGGCAAATTGCATTAGAATTCGATTGTAAGTCGTCAGATCGTTCATGTAGTTGCGAAGAGTGCATTCATTTTGACCAAGAGGGTGGCGAAGTGACAACTCCACGGTGCCAGGGATGAAAAGTCGGAGAGGAGGAAAGTATGTGTCGCCTATGTAGATGAAGGTTCATCATGTAGAGAAATCCGAGGCGACACGGGATAAATGACTATGTCGGTCTGACTGCCGGTATTGGTAGTAGCACTTAGCGAATACGCGTGCATGGCAATCTGGATAGTCGTCTAATTAGTTGGCTATTATTTTAATGTGATTCGCCCTAAGGTTCTGATTCACGAGGGTCGTAGGCCAATGTTTAACGCGTGGCCATGTGTCATAGACTGTATTGCTATGTGAATGCATTGATAGATTTTTTATAAAAAATACAGTGTCACATGCGAGACATATATGTGAAAGCATTCAATTTGTGTACCGAGGCATTAATAGCTAAGTGACCTAAAAGTGATGTTTATCGACACGGAACACATGTGAACCACGGCCGACTACGAGGTCGGCAGCCTCGGTTTGTTAATAGGTATACGAGGGTGAAGACGAAGCGTGCTTGAGTCAGGGAGTGTGCGCTTGAAATATCCGTTGTATGGCATCGCGAAGCTGACCAGGACTCTGGAGAGAGACTTGATGTAACGCAATGGGTAGAAGCTGAAATGGAAGAGGTCGTTTTTGTGTGTACATAGTATATCATGAGCCAGATCTAGTGTCGCGAGTCGAAAGTGAGGTAGCAGAAGCGAAAGTACATAAATGAGAAAAGCTAGGCAGATAGATGAATTCGTTTGACACTTAAATTATCAATGCAAGAAATAATGAAAACTATAACGTCTGACGAATGTATATTTCAAGGCTTGCATA
>CAJDSM010129631.1:60-11052 GCA_903981925.1 Ostrea lurida | reverse complement strand
TTAGACTCAGGATTTAGAGGAACAGTTCAGTCTACGGACTTCCGGTCACTGGATTTGCTAACCAAGACGTTTAGTAAATTTCTAGAGCAACAGAGCACCACCGTGAATATAAAGCAGGTCATACTGTTGTTAAGTTGTGTGGACCATCTATATGACAAACAAATGATGAGGGCCTATGGACCACACAACCAAGGCATCAGTCGTGGACCAGCTTACTACATGTATGAGGAAATGCAGTTTAAGTATATTGGAGAAGCACCGAAGAGCAGAATATATGTCATCAATGCCTGCAGAACTAAACAAATTGTGTACAAAGAATATAAAGGTGAAAATTATTAGGAGTTGTACTCTGATCCATCTGGAATAGCGGTTATCAATGGGACTCTGGAGTTGGATGTTTGTGACACAATACACGATGAACTGAAATGTCACATAGAGTCCTTGTTTCCAGAACCATTTCCACCAGCCAAGTGCCTAGCCAGTATTCAACTCCCAAAGATGGGAATTTCCCATAGGATTACAGAACAGCCAGATTGGATGCCCGATTCTAAGACATGAACAAGGTTCGTTGTCTCCAAGTTCATGCATTATGACTGATCGTCAGTTGCAAAGAGAAAGAGTGAACTAACCCATTATCACCTAAAAGACAAAATACATGTGTCTGTCAATAACCTACTGAGTCCTATTTGAATATCAGTGAGGCGAGTTTTATGGGAAGATTAATCAAGCATTCAACAGGTCAACGCGTGGGTCCCTTGGGAGTTTACCGTTAATTGGCTTATCCGCCAATTAGTGGATTTGTTTGAAAGCACTGGGTCTCTTCTCTAAAGACAGACTTGAGACTTTCTTGTTGCTGTCTACGACATCACTTTGAACAGAGCCTGGAAAGGCATGCAGATACTGATATAAGAACCTAGCCAGTCCACGGTTCCTGATACAGTAAGAAAGTGCCATATGCAAGAGCAAGCATATATATAGATTGGCGCATTGACTACCATCTCATCTGTTTATCATTGAAGTCCTGTGAGTGGCACGAGATCGTCCGAGTTTTGATGAAAAGTGCAAGGCTCTAAGGAGGACACTATTGTCATTCTGGGGTACCTCTCCCTGATGCATGATCCAAGGAACACCGGGGTTACGAAGCTCCCAGATGCTTCTCTGATAATTTATAGACACCCGGTAGGGGTGTATCAGAAGAAGGAGATCAGAGGACTAACACGACACGTGTGCCAATACATGGCTTTTGGTATTTTTTATATTAGGAACTGCTGCGTTAGCTAAAACGTATAAAGCAAGTAAATGGATAGAATCATGGTACCAATATAATTAATGCTCTTCTAATTAGTAACATTACTGTGGCAATGATTACACTATAGGTTTTGCTTGTATTCACGCCTTTTTTGCTTCGTTTTGGCGGTAGTTAAATTATGACACCGAGATATCGTGCACCACATTAAATGTTCATTAGAATAGAATACGGATATAATCAATATCATCGACTGCCGGTCCGAGGTGATACCACCTCTAAAGTTTGAAAAACATTTTAGTGCGGAGGGACGCTGTACCCCATTCTACCCTCCGCCCCTCATAAATCCGTCCAGTGTATCAAGAGAACACGCGAAAATCACTATCATTGTGTAAAACTGTTGAGTCATAATCAAACTGATAAACATAATACAAGATCGAGTGTCCGTAAGATGATGGTGGTAGATGGCATCCGGCGATCCTCCGACAAAAGCGAAGGTAGGAGTCAGGTGCCAATAGGAAGGGAGTAAGCATCCTCTGCTGACGTCACAAACTCCGCCGTGACCTTTAGTCGAAATAAATAAACGGGATCTACCCGTAGTCAAAATCCTAGTTTAACGGAGAGAAATGACAGTCTAGACAAAGGGATGAATACAAATCACTCAAATATGAACTTAGTCGATAACTATTTGTAATTCCGCAAAACAAGTCAATAATGGAGGCGACGTAGATTTGCGAAATGATTGACGTTTTAACTTTAAATCTTGTATCTAGATATGTCGCACTCTGACCGCTTTCCCTCATCGGTCATCTTATCCCTCCATTATAATCTCCCTTCTCTCCTCTCTTTTTAATTTTTTTAGGGGGGCGTACGCCCGGTAGCGGCCTTTTCCTTGAATCCGCGCCTGCCCATGGCCGGGCCACGGTGCTTTCTCATTCCAGCGTAAGTGGACTTCAAAACCGTGGTGCGACGATGCTCCTAATAATTAAGGAAGCTTTCATATAAATCAGCTTTTCTGGACCCAGTGGTTCTTGAGAAGAAATAGAAAATATGTTCCCTATATAGGCTTATATGTAAATACCTGCTTCCCTGATTTGCCCCTATTGGGGCCCCATCGTACCCTCGGGGGTCATAGTTTTGATAACAAATTTTAGATAATCTCTACTATATCAGAGAAAGCTTTCATAATAAATTTCAGCTCTTTCTGGCCATGGTTCTTGAGAAGATTTTAATAAGAATATCCCTATATAATCATATTGTACAAACTAGTTGTTATGAGATCCGCCTATGGGGCCCCATCGTAACCTCGGGAGTCCTGATTGAACTAAAACTTCGAATTATCTCCACTATAACTAGGAAACTACATAAAAAACTTTCAGCTTTCGCCCAATGGTTCTTAGAAGAGATTTAAAAGATTTCCGCTATATACATCCAATTAAAAAGATTTGATACCCCTATGTATGAGTTGTGCCCACCATCGTGATCGGGCTATCATATGAATGCAATGCCACTTGAATCCTCACGGCTATACAGCGACTTGTCAAATAAATGTCAGCTATTCTGGCCCAGTGAGTTTCTTGATGGGGGAAGAGGGATTTGTTAATACCCGACCTACCCTATTTTTGCATATCTTCGTGATTATGTCGATCTCCTCCTTTCAGAGTGGGAGGAAAACCAACTAGGTCCTTTATATTGACAATCAGAATTATCAAGCCTCACATTCCCCTAAGGAATTGATTAAGTAACTAAAGTTTGGACTATGAATTATAGAGCCATACACAACCAGTCGGATCTAGGAAGAAGAAGCTACGATAATGATGAAAAAGTTTAAACAGACGGATCGAACGGACAGACGGAACAGCAGGCCATTCAGTAATACGTCCTTAACTGGTTTACAGGTGAGCTATTATTAAATAAAGGCACGAGGACAGGACTGGCGGGGAAAATCTCTGTTCTATAAATATTTATGTGGTAGTTGTGTGGGGGCACTTACTAAATAATGTACATGCAATAAAAAATATGCTTGAATAATGCTTGACAACCCCGGCTCCTACGGCTCCATGCAGTACAATTCATCCTTGGGAGTGGGGGTTTCAGGTTGTTCAATGATCGGAATGAAGCCAGGGCATGTGATGCCCTTTCGACTTTCCAAGGGGATATGTATAAAGAGCAAGATGCTTAAAATTAGTGTTGGGATCATAATAAAATAAATTCTTGCCAACGCTCAAGGGTGAGCTGCATTTAGCCAGAAAAGCTGATGGTTTATATGAATAGTTCCTGACTGAGTGCATATTTAAATATATTTATAATTAAAATCGTAACAACCAGGTGTAGTCAGGGTTGGTCCAGCAATGAAGGATTCAAGTTATTGGTACGACAATCCTGATTTTGCCGGTTGCGTATCTCGGGTTTTAATACCCCTCGATTCAAATGATACCCGGGTTTTGGAAATTCCAGGTTTACGGCGTTTTGCACACGGTAGGGCGAGGTGTTAAATATAATCGGCTTAGAAATATGGATATGTTTATGTGGCGTATAAACCCAGTTTCGCAGGTCCAGGTATATCTCACACTATAATCGGAAATATCTTGATCTGGTTTTTAGATTTATTGTAGCAGGTAGGGGTGGATGGGTTTGAATTGTAGAAAGAATTGATTATGGAAATAACGAAGATATGTAAAAGATCCACCTTCCACCACGAATTATGATAATTGTACTATACGATCTCTTTTCAAACTTGCATATAATTTGTAAATCGAGGTATTATTTAATGTGAACAACGTTTCATTTAAATACAACTCAGTATATCATATTATCAAATCAATCCTCGATATTTACCATCACAATTATCTTAGTTTATTTTTTTTGTTTGAAGCATTATTTGATGCTTTTTTATATTTGGCCTTTAATCTTTCCAGGTGTTTCCATGTTTTTAGGCAATATCATGTTAATATTTTAAGGTGCATATATGTAACAAAATATTAATAAAATTAAAAAATAAGGAGCCGGTGAAGTAAACAAATGTGTGTACAGAATACGAGTGTAAGGGCATAACACGAACTCTGACAAGGACGAAGGCAAGGACCAGGTGCCTGAGGCATACGGCACCTCTGTCGAACCGGACCATAACGCCATATTCCCGTTAGAATATACGGATGATGCCCCCGCTGATCGAGACACTCACACGTATAAATGGAATACATATCATTTATTAATAATTTCCGCTTGACAAGATCCATGTTAATTTGTTTAGTTACTCTAGATATTGTATTGGTGGGTGTTCGTGATTGGAGGATTCACTGTTCGACAAATTTAAAATTAAACCTCAAATTTACTTGTATTTATAGTGTACAAAAACGGCCATGCGTAAATGCCAGGTGCTATGTTATCATGTTTAATTGTAAGATCAATGAAGCATCATGTCGGCACTATAACAAACAGTTTACATTACTTTTACTAAAGTGTTGATAATTCTAAAAATAGAATAAAAGGTTTATTATATAATAAATAGACTTATAATTAATATATTAATTTTTCATATTATTATTTTAAAATTTAATAATATATTTCTATATAAACAAATTATTTAAATAATATATAATATAATAAAAAAAAAAAGAAATAAATATATTTATAATATTAACGAAAAAAAAACTATAAATATAATCAAGTATAAAAAAAAAATAAGAAAATAAAAAGATTATTGGAAAGACAAAAAAAATAATAAAAAATAACAAACACAAAAAAAAAAACTAGAAAATATCAAAAAAGAAATAAAATTAAGAAAGATTCTCCTAAGAAAAAAAAAAGTGATAACAAAAAAATTAAATAAACAATAGAAATAAAAAAAAAAAAAAATTTAAACAAAAACAAGATTAAAAAAAAACAATAAAGAAAAAATATCAAAAAAAAAAAAATAATATAACAAATAGAAATAACCAAATAATAAAAAAAAAAAAAAAAAAAAAATTAAAAAAAAAAAAAGTTAAAGGCATCAATATTTTGCACTAGAGTTGTATTTGATGAGCTACTTAGTCAATCTCAATGAATAGATCCTAAGTAAGTTTTCATACAGTTTAAGCTTATTTATGACAGGCTTGAGCAACAAGTCCATATTTATAAGAATTTTATGTTCATTTTTTATTATTTGTCCTTGACTGCAAAAATATTAAGAATTGAAATTACATAACTTGACGGGTGCACATTTTTTTCCGTTTATCATACCTTTCTTAATTTGTTTTTTCTACAGTTTGTACATTTCCAGATTTTATTTTGGATTCATTGGTTTTATTTTTGTTTTGTTTTTATAGCTTTTTTTCTTGTGTTATTTCTTTTTTGAAGCTGTGCAACGGATACTTACTAACTCAGTTGATAACTTCTCTGACTTACTTTCCGGCATTTAATCTTTTCCGGCTTGTTGTGATCCCGGGATTCTAACCCTGTGTGCTTTTAGTTACTTTAGTTGTAAACTATGAGATTTGCAATCCGCTTGTTTTTCCTTCATTTGTCGTTTATCTTTTGGTTTTTATTCTTAAAGATGCGTTACATTTTTTAGGACTTATCTGTCATAAATAGTGCAGGATTGGCATCTTTAGTGGATTTTCATATATGGAGGATGGTTAATATATATTCTTAACAAGCGGCTTTTTTTACTGGTAACTCAACTCCACTCGCTGCCGAAAACATGTTTTTAAAGGCACTTATGGTCCCGGGTTGCAGCATCCGCTAGTTTGTACGACCAAATACTACTACAAGCTCAGTGGCTTGAATCACCGTGACGAGCACCGCACAGCCCCGGGTTTAACATGCCCGGGTGGTCGAGTTCTCACCTGAGTAGTAATTCCGGTGCCGCTTCAAAACTAACCAAGCTTTACCTGTATCTCTCTAAACTTTTGAGTGTAATGATAGAAGGATTTTGAAAAATTGCGCTTGCCATACGTCGTATTTCTTCCAACTATTGAATTACTTGAATCTTCTGGGAAGGAGTACCTCTATAAGGATGTTTGCGAAGCCCCAAAATCGCTCAAAAATGACTATGAAGGATATCATTGAGACGTAAAAACAAAACACGTAGCAAAATATAACTTTTAAAATCCAGAATTAATAGAGATTACATACGTATTGAACTTAAATATGTCATCCTTTATCAATGGAACTACGTAGATTTGTCCACGGTTTTTAATTGATCTTGAGACGATTAAGATCGCTTCCTATTAAGTGTGCCCAACCAACAATCCTTCATTTACCTGCATTAACCAAAAGGTCATTAGTTATGCTGCGGGTGAGATTTATAATAACTCTGAAAAAAGACGCTCGTACCAAAAATTAGTAAGTAAGAAAACCGCGTGTTTATAGATTAGTATTAAGTTACCAGGTGACATATCCCAGTATGCAAAGTGCATTTACCACTACGATCACCACCCCATGATTATGCAATAGAAATCCATTAAGGTGAACATAATATTTATACGAAATGAGATTCCTTTTAAACACCGCCGCTCAGTCCATCGGACTTATCCGATGATCACGTTTTTCATCTAAAACTCCCATAAGTAATATAACATAAGAGTGATAATATATGTTAAAGATCTAAATATAGAAAGGGCAAGGCAGAACTGGCATTACGCGTGGCGTTGCGAGTGTATATAGAGTAGAGGAGAAGTATCGGTCCATAAAAGAACCTACAAAAACAAAGCCTTTAGTAGTAATTTAATTAATTGTAGCAAATATGTACCTACTGAATCCTCCAAACAATAATACCACAATATCAATATATACTCTAGATATACACAATAATTACAAATCCTTTTAAGTCGCAATTTATTAATGAATATATGTATCATTATCAATATATAGCACTTAAATAAGCAGAATTTACCAAAATATTAAACAGAATAAACTAAGAAATGGGTAAAAGATAAGCTATTTATAAACGGTGTATTTTTAAAAACAAACAGGTTCACATAAATTCCGATTTACACAATTATATGCAAGTTGAAAATCTATAGTCCATAAATTATCATTATTTGTGGTAGGATAAGGTAATTGATTTTTACAACGTTCTTTACTCTACAAATCAAACCAATATCACTTTATCCAAATTAAACCACCATCATTCCCCATAAAAACGTTAGAGAAAATTCTATGATTTTAAAATATATGTACTGCATTGTCTTTTGAAATTGGACGACAGGCAATCCGTGGTACAGTGGAAGGTGCCTCTGCCGGTGCGCTACGACCAAGACCTCTGGGCTCATTGACTGCTATCCCTCCATGTTGCTGCAGGGGGGTGTGGTGATAGATTTGGGCTTTGAGTAGATGATTATAGGATCAAATGGCGTCTTAATTTTCTTCACAGTATGGTTTATTATTTATTTTATAGGCGCTTTATTTAGTGACTTACGCGCATTATTTCTCTTTTTTCGTTAACTGAATCGTTACTTTTTTGCATTTATCTCTACACCATCTTTATATACTTATGATATTCCTCAACAACATCTTATTCCTTGCGCAAAAGGTAGTTACCTTGTTTCAGACGCGGTTTCTACATGTTTTGATAAGTTCCATTTACCGCTCACTCCAATAACTTTGGGACTTCTCGCTATACGGGGACGTAGATACATTAAACAAACACAATGGATTCGTTTTCACGGTTTGCGTTGTGGTTTGCTAAGATTCAAAGTTTTACCGTTATAGTCTGACGGTCAATAAAGGCCTGGGTGTTTCTAAGGCCTGGTCTTCTAGCCCATGCGTTTTGAGGTAACGCAATCATGCGCTAGATTTTTATTTCACAACTTTGTAATATAAATATTAAAATTAGTGAAATGATTGTAAGTAATTTATAGCGAGAATTATATTATATGCGACAATTGAGTTTAACGTTTCTCTTTTTTATTAAGTTATTAACCCTCCCAAAATACTCCTAGAATAAATTGTTTGCTAATGCCAACTTCACGGGTTGTCATCATTTCTTTCCACCTCTTTTTCTTTTTTTTTATTCAAGGGCAATGTCGGTCCTCCTCTCAATTGTACCTCTCCACTTTAGTATTGTTTCGATTTATTTCTACATTGCATATTGCTCTGCAGTAGTACATATTCGCGAAGTAAATTAAAAAATATGGAATGTTTGAGCTAGAAGGTATAACAAAAAATGGACCGTAATATATCCCTTGTCATAAGGGGCATTAGTATTCTTCTAACCATTCCGCTCTGACGGCTCACGGGAGAAGGAGTATAAATAGGTGGACATGGGATTGAGTCCCTATACATCTCAACATGACCAAGTAATTTCACAATATAATCTACCACACACTATCCTTAAGCACTGTATTTCGAGGGTCAATTCTTTAAACAACCATTTACCAAGAAATAATAAATGCTTACACCACACTAACATCACTTAGATATGTAGCTTATAAAACCCCCTTTATACATATTGGGCCATCATGTCGCCTTGCGGAGTTATGCTCAACTGATAGTAACTAAATAGATAATTATAAGATTAATTTCTTTTCATTGTGGAATTATGTTCTTAGATATGGAAACACCTGATCATTTGGATCTAGGCATATTCTTGTCACAAGTTATGGAAAATTTGTATATAAAAAGATCGAAGCAATGAAGAGATTAAAATGCAATATTTGTGATTAATGATTCGGAGATGCACAGGGCCTTACATGACCATAAAGCGCTTGTGAACTCTAAAATATGTTCTATATGTACAGTACGTAAGAAATCCCAAACATTCAGAAGACAAATAATTAAGAAATTTTCACCGAAATAGATGACACCTTGGATAATATGTGAGGTGGCTAGAAATTCTATCCTGGTCCAAATTACAATATCTCCGGAGTATACCCTAGCAGACAATCTACAAGACACAACCTAGGAAATTGTGGGAATATCGTCCACATTGAGATAATGGTTATTGATAAAAAATTCAAAGAGAAGTAGTCCTCGTATATCGTTAATATTCCAACCTCGTGAATCTGTAAGCACTTATGCCTGAATTTGGCAAATTCAGTCATCATGTGACCTAGTTTATCGAGGGACTCACAGAAGGTTTGGTCAGTCCCTCTATTTAATTCGTCAGCACCCCATCTGCCAAAAACGTCTGATTTAACCTAGCAAGTCCGCTTACCCAAGGCATATCCCTAGAAATTTTCGACGTTCACTAATGTGTTTAACGATTTGCATGTATATCCAAAAAAGAATTGTCGGGGAGCATTCATTAAAGCACCTTGTGACGACCCATCTTTCGTAATTTTGGGATCGAAAACTCGTAAAGCAGTCTACGATACAATATAATCATTATGCCCAAATATACTTGGGCTAAATAGTATATAATATTGCAGCTGGTCAAGGTCTGTGGTTAAATCTTTCATTAACACTCAGGAGTATGTCTTTGTTTCCGTCTTTCTCGATCCAACAACGTTTATGAGATTTCCATATTGCTCCTGGATCTTTTTTCATTCAGATAGATTGGTGGGTCAATCTGTGTTTATGAATCAAGGCTTTTGGCATTGTATGTCAGAGAAGAAAGATAGAAAGTCATCTTGATATGAATTGCAAGCGATAGCATAATTTTGATTCGGTAGGAATTTTAAATTCTTATTGGAGACTTTTAGTTATATATAAAGACCTAGGGTAGAATACGACGAGCAGATATTTTGAACTTAGCAATTTGCGTATGTAAGGATAAACCGTATTTAGATAGCTTGATTACATGCAGTCCCTATGCACTGGACGATGCTAATTACACCGTCTATTCACCTTTTATCATTACTAAGAATCCAATCCATTTAAATTTCAATCCGATCAAAGAATTGTTGTCAAACCATCAACTTTACATTTATCGAATATTAGGAAATTACTGTTCAATTTCCTGATAAATCTGGAGGTCTTCTAATTGTCGCTTTATATGTGATAAGGTATGACGTTAATTGCTATAGGGGAACGCATGTAATCAAAGCTTGGGTATTACTACTGCATCAATTACTGCTGTTACTGTTTCCAATAAGATATTTAAATTCCCTCTAACCATTCAATCATGATTCACCTTTTCTTCCTATCCTTATCTTACCACTCTGAACAGCAGGATCAACTTAAACGTGTTCGTAGAAACAGCTACTCAAGTGTAAAGTTATTGAACAGCTGCAGTGTGTCAATTTAAAGTTCCCCATTATACTGGCCAATCGTTTAACAAATAGAACGAAATTCTATGCAGCTGCATTAAGAATTTGCAGTGGGTGCTGAGAATTTAAAGTGACCAACCTTTATTCTCGTCACATGAACAATATGCCTCACATATAAGATCACTAGATAATACAATTAGAGCATTTTTCAATTTTTCAAACAATTAATGTGAATCCCACTGGTGTCCTTCGTGTTATGGACATTTGAAAAGGAATTTTCCTACATTATTTCCAATGTTCAATGTATTTCCAATTATAAGGTGGGTTATACACATATTTAGGTTCACAAGCGCTTTGGATGTGCATTCCCAAATTATCCTTTTTGCTTCTTTCAACTTCAATTCTTCCATCTGTAAATTGCATCAAATGACAGGTTATAGTAGTTATCAGACTACACAACCATTGCAATTGTGACTGAAGCCTCTCTAGTATGTAGGGGTAGCATTTTTATCTTGTGTTTGATTGACTGTATATTATAGTTATTATGATTCCTTGGCAGGGTATATGGACTCATATTCCCGTACAAGAGTATAATTCTCCGAGCCGTCGCGA
>CAJDSM010129623.1:0-20757 GCA_903981925.1 Ostrea lurida | reverse complement strand
ATTGTGACGTCACAAACGCTACGTAAAATTTAGGTTGTTTACCAACATGTCTGGGAACAAAATTCCTAACAATAGTGTTGTACAGATCGACGGAGGAGGTACAGGGTGTATAAAATCCTCAAGAATTGAAAATGATGAAACCATTTATGATGTTGAAATTGAAAGAACAGATCTGTGTCTTCCTTTTCCGCAACAGGCACGTTTCCAATCAATCGAAGGTTCGGATATCGATAAATTTGTTCTTGATCAAGAAAACAGAAACACACTAAATAAAAAACCGTTGTATGATATGAATTTGCTAAAATTATTCCTGAGAACTTCAAATTTTTGGGGGGGGGAAAGCGCCATTGAATCCGTTCTACCCCTGAATTATGCGATTTAACATGCAATTTTTTTCTCAGGTTCGCAAGAGATGGCTCGTTACAGCCAATACTAAAGCATTCATGCTCGTAAGTGGGACATTTGGAGAAAAGATCAACAAAAAATGAACGAGATACGCTTCAATATTCTTTTCTATAATGAAGTTTCAGCCATATATAGTGTCAGTCTGAAGTCTTGCTTCCTTTGTTACTCGCAGTCGTTTTATTATATAAGCCGATGTAAATTAGGTACCTTATCCGTTAAACGATAGGTTACTTGCAACACCAACAGATTGATCTAATGCGAGTAATTTTGCCTTACCGTACATTCAAAACAATATTAGAGAAAATTCAAGAATGTTTTCCAAGAGCAATAGTTGACGCTCTTTGTCAGTAGTGGATTTCATCTATTCTATTTATTTGTACCTTTTTTCAAATCTGGCTTCAAAGTTTACATAAGGTAATGAAAGAAACATTCTTTCTTTTCAACTGTATGAAACAAACACATCTTATACTTGTTCAGCATGTCTCGTTATCAAAAAAGTATGATGTATGTGAATGAATGAAAGTTTTGATAAATATGATATCGATTACAACTTAAAAATTGATTGAAGAATTTTCTGCTTTGGGTCTTAAGCAGTAAACGTATCTGTTTAAACATGTGCTTTATTTAAATGACATGTGTTGTAAAGGCAAGTAAGCGGATTTACATTAAATACGTTCTAACAAATTTGTTTGTGATTACCTAGATTTAGTCATATTATTGATGATAATAAGTTTCGTTAGAAAGGCTAGCAATCAATGGTTAAAGTCATAGTTTAGACTGGTTCTTGGGTAATTAGTTGGTAAACGATACTTTACCTATAGAATAAATATGGGTCGATCCGGGGGAGAAAGTGTGTTTTCGCTTGTTTCTAGATAAAACATATAAACAACTATCAGCATTCTACCATACCAACTTATGCACCAATTCAATTACTTTATTTTTGTTTGTTTCAAACTTCAAGTTTTAATGAAAATTGAAACGGTACGTTACTGTCATAACCTGATTTTTGAAGGTGAAAGTGTCGTTGGTTATACTGCTGAATTGTGCTGAAAACGATTTTTTTCTTTTGATCTTATGTTGTGCAACTAGATCATTTCAGATTACACTGTCGTAGACACAGTAGAGGTTTCTGTGTATGTTATATCAAAGGGTAGTGTAGTGAACAGATACGTTACCCGAATTCATGTAAGGTTTATACTGATGGAGATGGGAATTACTGTTTAGGGAATTCAGTATTTAATACGAAAAGAACTATTTTCCATATGGAATTTGGCATACTTGTATTCAGTATTTAGTTATTATTTAAATACTTCAGAACAGAATAGCGTTACGGTTGCTAGCAGATACTTATGAAGTATTTACCAACTTTGGCAAACGACAGAGGTAGTTCAGTTGTTAGATTATGTTAATCTGCTTTGATGGGTATTTTAATGATGAATATTTGTTCATAAAAAATAAAATATATTTGTCTGCATGGAAAAAAACATGAGAATTTAACTGAAGCGTAAAACACATCTAGTCCTTAATCTAATTAACTCTTGAAAACATTGTTAATAGACTTCGCGTTCTGGCAGATTGTAGAGCTCGATATTTTGACGTCAATTATGCACAAAAGTCCATGACCCGAGCAGCAAATCACAGAAATTCAAACTGGTAACGTAATGTTTCATACCGGTTCGTTTGATTAAAGCATGTTTTCTCTGTAACTGGACAAAGTATTTTGAAGATATCATACTAGACGGTAGGTATATTGTACAGCAACATCCAATTCAACAATTAAGCATTAGTTGTTTAAAGTATAGAAAACAGGAAAGTATCTTTTATGACGGGATCAATCAAGCAGCTCGTAAAGCGTATCTGTTGATTTTTATAGTACCAATGCCAAATGGAGAGCAAACATTGCGTTGAATAGATTTTTATTAAAAAATCGCAATGATACTAATGTATAAAGTTTGTTTCTAACCATATTCGGCTTTTATTTAACTGATAGTTTAACTTTTGACATGAACAATCTAGGTTGTGCATCTTGCGCTGTTTAAATCCCGTAACGTATCTGTTGCTACGTTTGGAAGCAAGCATAAATTTTCAAATTGCTACAATTGTAAAAGTAATCCATCTAGGACTCAACTACATGATGAGAGACTATGTTTTTTGTAAGATTTAACTGCATTGACTACTTGATGTCATCGATATATTCGCCACGCGAGTAATTATAGATCATTTGCACGGAGACATCGCAAAACTTGAATTTGGACCCAATCGGCATACAAAACAAAATATTCAGTTAAGATGAAGTCTAAAGTCTTGTTGTCACAAGGTTACGTTAACATGTATTGAGTGGTACAGTATCTGTACTTCATTTGAAGAGCAGATTTTCAACAAAACCACCGTGAGGAAGGGTGTATTACAGAAGTTCCACTATAACGGAGAATGCAATGTTAAGAAACATTCATGGTGCTATTGACAGAACACTTTCGAATAATGAATATGGTTTTGCAGATGAATTTCGAGATTGGAATTGAAAAGGTGAGAGAAGTTTTTAAAGGCAAACACAAGATATTCTAAGAGGCGAGGGGAAAGGAAATTCATTCAGAAAGTCTGACCCAATATTACGGTCGAGGAAATAAATAAATTGTGGGAAAATGAAGCGTTGGGTGTGAAGAATCCCGAGAGTATTATAAACTCGCTAAGGCTACATGTATTTACTACTGTCTATTTTGGTCTCAGGGGGTCCGACGAACACAGATCAATGTCATGGGGGATATCTCTTGACAGACGGACAGCAACGGAACTGAATTTTTGATATTCAATGAAAGGCAATCTAAAACCCGAGAAGGAGTCAATCCTCGGGATATTCGCGTGGTCAAGCCTAAAATGTGAATGTCCAAGTCGCTGCCCCGTAAAAATTTACAAAATTTATGCCGAAAAAAGGCCTGGCTCCGGGGCCATAAAACTTAGCTAGCTCACTTTTGAGAACGAGATCTGAGACAGGTTTGTTTTGACCCCCTCTGGTCCCTAAACGGTGCCTTTGGCACTATAACTTACCCTTTGGGATTCAGATCCTATAGATGACCCCTGACCTAAATTGCCCTTGTGACGAGTTAAAGGGCAAATGTCCTAGTTTGGCGGCTAGGCGCCTACTTGGACCCTCGCCGTGAAGGTTCAAAATAGTGGAAATGGAGTAGATTTGACTACCCTCTGGCCTCTTAAACAGTAGCCTATACTGATTACCCTTTTGGGTCCAGATCCTACTTAGATGACCTCTGATCCTAAATTGCCTTGTGGCAGTTTAATGTGGCATCAAGTCCTATGTTTGGGCGCTAGGGCACCGTACTTGGACCCCTCCCGTGATAGGTTCCAAATAGGTGGAAATCGATGTAGATTGACACCCTCTGCCCCTTAAACGGTGCCTATACTTACCCCTTTTTGAAGGCCATATCCCATTAGGGTGAACCAATATGTTGCTAAATTGCCCTGTGGATCCAGTTAAGTGGCAACAAGTCCTAGTTGGGCCTAGCGCCTACTTCGACCACCTCCGTAAAATATCCCAAATAGTGGAAATGGTTGTAGATTACGCCCCCTCTGGACACTAAACGGTTGCCATACCTTACCCTTTTTGGGGTCAGATCCTATTAGATGGACCCCTGGCCTAAATTGCCATGTGGTCATTTTAAGTGGCACAAGTCCTCAGTTTGGGCGCTAGGGGCCTACTTGGGGACCCGCTCCCTAACGTTCCCAAATAGTGGAATATTGGTGTAATTTTGACCCCCTCTGGTTCCCTAAAACGGTGCCTATACTTAAACCCTTTGGGGTCAGATTACCTATTTAGATGGACCCCTGACACTTAAATTCCCTGTGGTCAGTTAATGGCACAAGTCCTAGTTTAGAAGGCGCATGAGGCGCTCCTAGTTAAGAACCCCTTTTTGATCGTCGTCGGGCTCGTCTATACCTACATTATATAAGACGATAAATAATTGAAATTTCTGTTGGCCGCATAGCTTGACTTAGGCTCGGCATCGGCCTTGGCCTGACATCAATATACATAAAAATACGTGAAATCTAGCCTATTACTGTAAGATCATTATTTTGTTTGTTTGCTTCGTTCGATCATATTTCTTAAATAGTAGCCCTAATCATAACTTACTAAAACAGAGCGTAGGACTGATTTTTGAAAAGGAAAGGGGGGGGCACATAAAAAAAAAATACGGAAAGTGGGGCCCAAATTGTGTTCAAGGCAAAAAAAAAAAAAAAAAAAAAAAAAACGGTCCTTGTACACTGAACAGTGGGGGGGGGAGGCACACTTCCTACAATTGTGTGGTTTTTTTATGCAGGAAAAAAAAATTTATTACAGAAACAAGTGGAGGGGGGGGGCAAAACATACTTATTGCACCCCCACCCCCACTTTTGAATAGTGGGGGGGGATGTCCCCCCCTGCCCCCCCTGCTCCTACGCCCCTGTAAAAGATACTCATGCAGCATTGTCTACCAATGTAAATTCCCATAGTAACATTTGCAATCATTCAATATGGAGTGAACGTCATCATAGTGCAAGAATAATGACCGCAATAAGCCACCCCCCCCCCCTTCCTCATCATAGATGAGAGTAATTATAATTCTTTTTATAATCACCAACAACAATTTAAAAACACGCCAACAGTGTAGTAATGGAAACATATATTTAGGCCGCCTATATAGCGGTTAAAGTGAATTCTAAACCTCATGAAATGAATATTACGAGACAGTATCAAACACAGGCATCTTTACGTTTTTTAAAATTATTATTTTGAAAATAAAAATATCTTCCCATAAACCAATAAATTTTGTCATATTAATGACATTATTAGTTCATGGAAAGATTTTTTTTCCAACATATATTTCAGAGCGTAGGACTGATTTTGAAAGTGGGGGGACGAGGGGTAGGCAAACTTAAGGAAAATCACAGAAAGGGGGGGGGGGGGGCAAAACTTCATAATAAAATTTGCAAGCAGAAAAGGACAAAACAAAAAAAAGAAGGCATTTGAAACACTAAAAGGGGGGAAAACCATCGATTATACTAGAAAGATCTGGGGGGGGCACACTTCAAATTATCTGACCAAGCAAAATTTAAAGGAAAAGCATGTTGACACTTAAAAGTGGAGGGGGGACCTCGATTTATAATGCTTAAAAAGTGGTGCACACTTCTAAATTGTGCTGTATTGTTTGTCCAGAAAAAATAGTGTACCGAAACCGAAAAGTGGGAGATGGGGGGGCAAAAACCATACTTTTTGCCGCCCCCCCCCCCCTCCCCCCCCCAACTTTGAGTGGGGGGGGCATGTTGCCCCCTATGCCCCCCCCCCCCGGCTCCTACGGCCCATGTATTCTAGAACATCAAGTTGCCTGTAGTTTCAAAAACTGAAAAAGACGGACATTTTTTGCCTTCACAAATTTTAATCAAGTTCTTATTTAGGGAATAAATGAGACGGTCATGTTGAAAATTTCAAAAGTTAATAAAATTATTGTTATAGAATAAATTTATTGTGCTTATATAATGTACATAAGTTAATTCGCTATTTATGGACTTCAGTTTTAACACGAAGGTTCTATGGATGCATAGATTCACTAGGGTGCTTAGGATCCATACCCCCCACCCCGCCTTCTAAGATCTAAAAAATATTACACTCACTCCGGGATGATAAATATAGGATCTGTTTACTGTTTGACATGCATTGTATCTACCAAAAGTATGATATGTTCGAATAGTTTTCATAATAAACTTAAATGCTTTTGATTTGTATTTTTTGGGCGGGGGGGGGGGTCCTCTTTTTTATATATTATTATTCTTTTACTTTATGTATATTAATTTTTTGGCTAGATGATTAATAAAATTAGATTTAATTTATTACCAAATGTATCTAATACTTATGAATTGCTTCTTTATGAAAAAGGTGGAGTGCGGGGAGGGGGGGAGTCAAAATTTACTACTTTAGGTCAAGTATAATCTGAAAATAAAAAAACCCTCAAATGTTGATAATTGTATATATTTTACTTTAATAATATAATTTTGTTAAGTTTCTGATTTTTTAGAACATATAATGTTGAAATACCCTTTAAAGATGACCCAATATTCAATTATACCTGACTGAGTTACGGTTTCCCTGATTATGACGTCATCAGAGACATTATAGTAAACTAGCTATACAGAGCGGACCAGTTTCTAACCTTCTCTTAAAGTGGTCGTAAAGCAGTTCTAATGACACTGCTCTAATTAACTTGAGCGTTCTGCTGACTGCTCTAGAGCTGCTCTATACGACTGCTCCAAGTTCACTTAGAACAGCTTCTGACTGTCTCCATTTACTTCTTTAATTTCACTTAGAACATCACTCCACTACTGTCTCGCAAGTCACTGAACATCCTCCCGAAGGATTTATGCTGGCCCCTACTACTTTTCTCTTCTAACACCCCAATTACAAAATAATTTGTGTGATTTCCACCACACAAACTGGCTGATGTGTATTAACAGCTATGAGGATACTGCAAACTACAAAATACCTATATATTATATTATAAATAAACGCAAAACAGAAGTTCTGCTTTCATTTATTCCTAGCATTTCTACTTTGCATGTTTTAAATATATGCAGAAGCTACTCTAATTAATAGGATTATCCAGATTTCTTTTTTAAATTTATGATAACCACAATTTCCAATGCCAATTTCATTCTTTTTACTAATTCTTCTAAACTGATCTACTACAAACTTAAAGTGCTATTCCTAATTTATCATATCTTTCCCCATACGTGAATGATTATTTATGCAAAAAATCTTCTTTGTCTACATTTATTTTTTATTCATAATTATATTCTCATATTCATTTTTACTTATTTATTTTTACCACTAGTTTATTATTGTTTTGAGAATGTTTTTTCTTATATTCCATATAATCTTACTATTAAAATTCAAAATAAAAGCCATGCACAAAAATTCTATTAAAAATGTGAACATTTGAATGATTTAAATATGTGCTATCATGGCAAGATAAATTTTCTCTTTGATGAGTATGATTACTATATCCGTCGCTCAACCTTTGTTAATTTGAAATTAACAATAATACATAATTTAAAAAAAATAATAAATGAGCTAATATACTCTATGCTACCACTCTGTAAAGGCATTAATAATTTTTATTCAGAGAAATTTGATTATCCACATATCTATTATATTAAATCTCAGAAATTACAATACTTGAACCCCCCCCCCTCCCTCGTCTCATTCCCCCCCCCATAATGTTATTTGTTTGTTTTCTTTTGTTGGAAATAATAAAATTGAGGCTAATTCTATATGCCTCTTAATTTTACCCTCCAGTTTTATTAGCTATTCTATAGTTCTTTACATCTTTGTCTAATCATTAATATCATTTTATAATGTAACCTATGTTCATATCAAGAGTTCCCTCAAGAGTTGACTCAAATTATCTTAAATATTTTACTTCTGCCCCACATGCCGGTGCCCCCACTGTATCCAAACTTACTTTTGTAATATCGATTAATTAGATAATATGAACTACAATCTTTTCTTATACCCACTTCGTATCAATAAAAATATTTTTCTTATGTGCTGGTCTATTTCATTGATCCACACATGAACCGAGACAGGAACACTACTATCTACTCCGAATAACTGTGCAATAATCCACTATATTATTGCTGTTATATTTTAAGTTTGAAATCTTTATCTTTATCTTTTATTTATCATTTTATCTTTATGTTAATATAATTTCATCAAGTGGATCCCGTATATTTAAAAACTATAATAATTATTATTTTTAGTCCTAATATTCATTTTCTTAAGTGAAATGAGCGTTAGTGCATATTTAAATTTATACCAATTATTCTATGCCCTTGTAGTCCTGTTTTGTGTGCGTCACGGAGCTAATCATACCTAATATCGTTCCATACTTTAAACCTTGTACATTACATACAATAAATTCTTGTGCTCATATGTATTATTCTACACGTCATTTAGATCCGCAGCTGCACCCAAACAACCGATCTGCTTTATGTACCTAGCACGTCTAATCCTGCTAGGTAACACCTTGAAAATATTGATTGTTATCTCAATACCGAGTTAATTATTGCTCTAACGAAAATTTGGCATGTCATCTTTATGATATTTCTAGTCTATAAGAGCTTATAAACCTCCCCGAGCGCTATTCAATCTACTCATTGTTATGATGTTTTAGTATTGATTTACTATAAATATTAAATATCTTTACCACCTTCTTACTTGCAACGACAAGAATTACCATCCCGAGAGTCTTTGGATATGTTAATATTTAATGACTGCTTATCATATGAAGTATTAAGAGTTTCAATTCAAGTTCTCTCTCTCATACATCTTTCTCCGTAGTCAATTATTTTCTTTATATCTATTAGATATCAAGCATCTAATGATAGTAGTTTTTACGCACACTTTATTTCTAAGCCTAATGAATCATATTCCGTTTTTATTTGTCGTCCCGAATTTTTCCGCATTATTTGTCTTATCAGTTTAGATATCCTATCCCCTTTTATATCCCTTTATAATTTATTTTACTTCTTTCCTCCCAAATTTTCGTGTGGTATTTATTTGAAGGTAGTTGTCGATATTTCAACAAACTAATATTACCTAATAAAAAATCAATTGACGTAATCAAATTATCTATACCCGAGGTATAAGTGCCCTATTTCAATTGTAGAACTCACAAAAAGCCTTCTGCAACAAAATTCCTCAATCAGTACACCCCTTCTATATTAAGGATATTATAGACAACCTATATTAACGTTTTTAGATTTTTGGTCTATTTTAATGAGCTCACACTCCACTGTGTTAGACTATCTTTACATTGTTAAGTACTGCTACTTAATTTTCGCTGTGTCTAGTGTTTAAATTAGTTATCAAATGCCCTACTTAATATGTCAATAATTCATAATAGTATCTTCTCTCCTCTCTGTTATATTTTTATTGTCTTGATTTAACCAAGTTTTCACTACTTTCCGACACGCCCCCCTGACTTCTTCTGGTGAAGTTTAAAGAAATTTCTTCGAACTGTTTTATTAACTATGTAACTTCCCATTAATGTAGCCGTTTGCATCCCCAATGTGATTGTTTAATTTTTCCGATCGTCCAGATTGCATTCGTTGGTGCGGTGTGCTATTATTATTGAATTATTCATTTCCGCTTCCCTTGCGCTTCGTATCCTAAGCACCGCTTGATATTTTATGATTATTAAGAACCGAGCTCGCAGATATTCCAAGTTGTCGTACTCATCACTGTGCAATCCATCACTCTTATTTTATAAAACCGAATTTAAGCTTCTAAAAACCGAACATTTATTTAATAATTTGTTGAAGGTGACAAACTCCAGTCCTTTTCTAATATCTGCATTAATTAATTAATCCAATTATAAAGTAGAAATGTATAAAGTGAGCATACGAAGTGAATTATTAGTACGCTCATAAACAACCAAGTCACCAAGAATATGAACATAATAAATAACCAATCAAAGATTCAAAATGTTCACGCTTCCATATAATGATCTCTCTAGAATAAAAATATAATACAAAACAGACTCATTCTTATCATGTTAACCAAACATTAATATATAAATCATTTAGTGTATGTCTATTTGGTTAGCACAAAATATGGAAACACATGAGAGGTGGAGAAAGTTGGTTATATATGTATTTTAAAATTTTTTTTATGGTCGGGATGTTTGATTAAGCTAGTAAAGATTTTAAGTGTTCCTTATTCAACGTGCTTATAATCCTGTAGTTAACCAGGTAAAAGTCTTTACCCTATCTAGAGAGTGACTCACAATCACCGTGTCTAAATACGTAAATACTGCACCATATATCCTTTCTTTATATACCGTTATTTAACGTGTCATAATAATTATAATTATTTTTGACCATTTTTAATTCTTAGTATATCCCTAATAACTATTAACTGTGCAAAGATTTTCGATAAAGACTATAGACGGTTGAATTTATTAAAATTCTCTATATATCTATTGTTCATACATCATCTGAAGAATGAATAATCTATCAAGAATGCCGAGTGATTTTAGCTTTTACTCAACGCCATGTTGAAACATGTTAGATCGGTATTCCTGAGAGTGATCGACCACTGCTTGTTTATTTGCGTATCAAAAAATAGATACTCATGTCCCGCATCAGCGGGCTAGAGGGAGCAATAATATTTGTATAAATAGATTATTAAATCTGGAATTGTCAGCGATTACTTTGTATAAGTTTTATGTATACGCCGTATGTCGTTCAGTTTCTTTTCTATTTGTTCACCTCATATCGCTGCTTATTCCACGATTTTTCCCTAGCGATGATTAATAACCCTTTCTCTCAATCATTTTGTTCTAAATCTAATTCCAATTAGCTACTACTTTTAATAGTTATGTTTGAGGCCTTTGAAACTTGCAAAGACGATAGGAACGTTCATTTCATTTGAAATCAGCCAATTAATTCAATCCACGTGTTCTTGCTGACTTTCACCGCATTCTGATTATCAGCGATGTACCATGCCTACCTAGTTTCATACAAAGATTCCCCAATACTTCATCTTCCAGTCAAAATTGCCACTACACTCAGATCCCACATTTTATTATCCTGAAAATTAAACAAAGATTACTAAGAATTTTCTCTACGACATTAAATTTATTGTAGTTCTAACGCTTCCCATCAGATGCCAAAACACTAGTGTTCGCAATTATCTCTCATTAATATTTATCATTGCTCGAGCCGACATACATGTCTAATTATATAGCCGGCTACTATTCCCTATGCACATAGTTTAAAAACGCATTTAATGTGATTCCTGGTCCCAATTAAAGGACGCAAAACAAACGTATCCAACACTTTCCCTTCTTGCTTTATATTACTTAAATACCAGTCACTTTTCGACGTGTATAAGTCTTAGTATAAAATATCTTGGTAGCTGTCATTGAGAAGTGCTATATTTACTAATAAATATCATTTTTCGCAAATGTTAACGTCCCCTCATTTACCCAACATGAGAGCCTTCATCTATATTTAAAATAACATTCGTATGTTGTTTTTTTCCTCCAATCACATTTCTAACTGTAAAATGGGGTGGCCCTTTTCGATATTTGTAAATGAATAGAATGAAAGGCCATACCCCAACAACACTAGAAAAAAATGTGCTTTAATATATCCTCACTAACACTTAATAAACAGCTATTAAACATTTACAATTCTAATTGTATTCATACCCATTCCGTACTATTACTTCTTTTCAATTTTTCCTCTATATAATTTTACCAGAATAGCATCCATTCATGTGACCTTCGTGATACCTACTCTATCTGATGGAACAAACTTATTGGTTTACACGGCGTAGGCAGAAGAGCGTGCGAGTGAGTTGTAAGGAATTCATTTTTTCAAATAATTTAGATTGTTTGCCGTTCAAATTGTACGTTAAATCACATTAGCGTTAACCACTTCCGCCCCATATCAACAGTATCCAACTACACCACCACACGATTATGAGATACACTAACACTTTCTTTCCTCGCATTGACATCGCTTCATCTAAAGTCGAGAAGAAATGAGTCTATTGACAAAAAAAAAGATAGTGAGATAGTATGTTTAACGAATATGTGTTAAAATAATCGCGCCGCCTCAAAATTAAAGGACTATTAGAAGAATTAGATTGAAACTGATGTCACAATACTCTCCTCCTAAATCTGCCTAAAAATATACCACTATTCTCAATGCCCTTGTCTCATAAATTTGTGAGGCAAATTTTGATGCTCTTAGGTATAGTGTATATTATAGAAAATACGATTACATTTGAGTCGCCTCTGCATTTATTCCTTATTCAGCTCTTTATACAATTTTGGTTTATCCGCAATCCAACGCCTATGTAGAATTACCATCGTTTCACGTTAATTGACGCGTCTGTATATGTACACCATATGAAAAGGATTGCAATTTAAAATATGATTTAACAAATTTTTATCTTTCAGTTTTTACCATTGTCCTAACCAGTAGCCCGCATCAATCGTAAAACCTGATAATTTAAAACCCATATTTGTCAGGTCCATCCCATAATCATTTCATGTATAGAAGAAACCCGCCAGCGATAGGTCACATCTAATTATGAAGTATTTTAAAACACACAACTCGTTTAAAACAAATAGCCCCATAGAGCGACTGAATTATAATTGTTCTCATATGATTTATTTAAATACTCTTCTTTATATTCCATTTTATACGTCTGTTTGTAAGACTCCTCATAATTTTTGTAGGTCCACTTAGGCCATATTTGATGTAGAATACTCCTGTTATCTCAAACGCAATGGGAGAAAAAGATGAATTATCAAAAAAAATCCTTGCCTCGTAAATTCCTTAGCGTATTTTCCAATCGTTGTATAAAAATAAGAACGTACACAAACATTTTAATCTATATCATGCTTGGATGGCAGGAGCGTAGTTATTAACATTAGTAACCCTTTTTTTATTTTATTGTCGACATTCTGAATGAAATCCTTACACACTTCTAAGTTCTCCAGATTAGAACTTAGTACAAGAGTTGTTCCTTAGGCTGGCTGGTTATTCAGAGACAACTTGTTTCTATCATCTCTGTAAATAAACTGTCGTCCAGCCCTAGGACAGACCTATCCTTTTTGAATTATAAATTTATATTCCTCAAAAATTGTTTATTAATCTTTCTTATCAGAAATCTGTTTTTCAGTGGATCTCTGATTTCGCTCTGTTACCTATATTGAATCTGCCTTTTACTTTGTTATCACGAGGGATAAAATCTCTCATGTACCTCAGCCGAGCAAGACATTCCTGCACATCCATTATCTAAATAACAACTTATAGCTAAGCTTGTAGATGCCGGCGTAATGTATGTTGTCAGCAACGTGCGCAGGACAACTCCTGCCATGATTTGTTTTATATAATATAAAAAATAAATCATTATAAACTTTATTATAACTGTTTTAACAATACCTTATTTCTTTTACAACTTACCTTTCAACGTTTCCCTTTCCATTTTTTATATCAACCTTCATCAACTTACGTTTTTTTTTTAAACTCAATCATTTTTGATTCTTTACTCAGCCCACGACACTAATTTCTGTAGAAACATACATTCCATATTCGCATAAAACAACATCATTTTTTTATCGGCCATTTGACATTACAATTATTGTTCTCTTAATACTTTCAATCAACAACTCCTCCCGCAATTCTTGTCCATTATATTATTATTGTTATTTAAAGGCCTAATTTCTTCTTTCTGAAAAATTATGTCTTCAATTTCAATCTTCGTCAATGTTTCTCAGTTTATCAATCATCCTTAAATTAATTTATTTACCAATAGTATAATGTCATGTACTACAATAGTACTCAAAACAATAACTACTACGCGCTAGTGTTTATCTTTAGGATTTTTTCGGTATAACATACCAAAAGGGGATTCCTAATAATATGACATGTCATTAATAAAAAGTGATCTGAATCAGATAAATCCGCGATAACCTTTTTTTTCATAGTAGAGATACCAGTTATCACCTCCACGATATTCAACTATATATACATGTGACTGTTTCATTTTTCTATTCATCCCATTTAAATGTACGTTAATGTGAGATTAATACATTCTATGATTTAATTCTAAACAAGAACGGCCAATAGTTTCTGCTCCAAAATCGTTTAGTATCATCAGACCGAACCGTGTTTCTATATTTTCATAAGTGCTTAAAATCAATCTCATATATTCAATTAATAAGAGAAAAGTCTCTTACTATGTCTACTTTAAATATATTTCTCGAAACATATCGCGCCTCTACATTTTAAATATCTCCAAAAAAAGTATCTTCAATACCTGAAATATGAATCCTCCTATACGGGCTATATATGTCTATCCCTAGAGCAATACCACGAAAAAAGGGCAGGGCTAGTCAGCCAAAATAAAAAATCCCACAGGCAACCATTATGTTCTCCCTTTACTGAAATGGTCATAGATTACTTTATAGCCGCGGGTTCCTCACCTGACAAAAAAAAGCAAAACCTTTCAAGAGAAAAGAGGTTTGTAAAGACTGTGATGATCCGGGAAATAATGATTATGTGGTACTGGATAGAATGGTTCCCCTACATGAATGTTAGTTTTACCGATAATATTCAAAAGAAAACTGTTTTTAGTAAACGAATCCTATCCAAATAACCTGTTTCAAAACATCACCTCACCTCCTTTCATTACTTTTATGCAACCTAACACTTAAAGTTTTACGGCAGAATGTTTTAATACTCCCCCATCTTTAATGATAAAGAGCTACAGTTCAATACCATTATAAATGTACAATAATTTTCCATTTCCAGTCACAAAAACTGTAGTAGTCCATATTATTACAGGCAATGTAGATGGACGGTAGAGTGCACCGGAACCAAATAAAAAACAGTAAACATTTTAATCTATTTTATGTTAAAATGAATATTTATATAATACGCCAAATTTTTAAT
Source organism: Ostrea lurida (assembly GCA_903981925.1). Taxonomy (NCBI): domain Eukaryota; kingdom Metazoa; phylum Mollusca; class Bivalvia; order Ostreida; family Ostreidae; genus Ostrea; species Ostrea lurida. The sequence continues at coordinate 5,835 of CAJDSM010129623.1, read as the reverse complement.
ATGTAATTATTGTTTACCCACATCTTTGACAATATTACAAGAATTGTTAATCATCGCTTTCCAATTATTTCTTTACATAATAATCTGGATTTAAATTGATAGTAGTTGAGTGATATTTTAAATTATGTATTGTAGTTCATGTTTTCCTATGCTGCACTTTTAATACCTGATATAAGAATGCCAGATGCCATAAAAACATATACATAATTTGTAACTTTTATGCAACCCCAACCCCAATGTAATAAGTAATATTAATAATTTAATAGAGACACTAATCACAAACATCCTTTTTTCTTCTATTTATTACATACCCAAAGAAAGTATTATTACACAAACCCAGTTTTAATCTTCATCATATTGCTCTGCAATAAATTGCCAGTTCATCCTCTATCCCGAGTATGAATCCCGCAATAAGCCCTAATTTATTTCCACAAAATTTTCAGAGTGTAAGCAGAGTACATGTATTTCACTAGTATCACCCGACTGCAGAGCGCTATCAAAATAAACAAATAAAAATATTGAGACCATTAAAATAAAACTTGGGTTTAATTAATGAAAATTAGATTATGTACATTTAAAAAAATACTCCATAATCGATAGGAAGATACGAGAGTTTGCGTCATGACAAACTGTGGGCTGAAAACTGTCAACGTCTTAAAGGATATGGCCCCCGCACTATCGATTGCAGACATCAACCCATTATAGGTTCCAAATTCCAGAAATTGTCAGAGAGTTGATAGATGATAAGATTCTTTGTGGATTTGAGGATCCCAAGAAAAAATAAAACGTCTGAGAATAAAAGCAAAAAGACTTGAAGGACATTTATATGAGAGCTAGGGTAATAGTATAGGCAGTACTGGTTAACTGACCCCACAGTTGTATAACACATGTGATGGAATCATCTACAATGACTAATCCAATACAACGAAGCTAGTCGCCATCTAGTCTCTGCCATACAAAACAATCAACTTTTTGTCTATTAGCATAAATGCAAAATTAAATTTTCATTTGGAAATGTAAACACAATATGGAAATTGTCTTGTCCCATCTACTATCGGCCTTAGTAATATTGTTAGTGGACGGGACAAAGGTAGTACCAACGGAAATTGAATGGCCGTGCCTGGAGATATTATTAGCGAGTCACAAACACTATGAGCCGTCAACCGCTATGGTGTGTACAATTAGACTCTAACGTTAATTCCTATAGTTAGGCGTTCAAATCCGGGTTTAATCTAAATCGCCCGGCGGCGACAATTCCCACCGACGTCAGATCGTCGCGCGCGGTAGGGTAATTAATTCACCAAGTTTGTCCAAATACGTTTATGGGAGGGGCGGGGGGCGCCCCAAAAACAACGTTGACAGGTACCAAAAAATGAGGGTACAATGATTCTCATTTTATCTCTGTTAAATTAAAACTTAAAATCTATCTTTTAGATGAAGGTATGGACAGTTAATCTTGCTTACACAACTGGGATGTGCAATAATACTTCCGTCATAAATACGCACCGTCGTGTTCTAAAGAGAATTTTATATCGCGCGTTAACGCAGTTCATGAAGCAAGAATCCCGCAAAGAGAACCCCCAAGGCAAGATTAAGCGGAGAAAATTGCTACAAGGAGGAGAGATTAACACGGAAGTGCCTTTGCACAACTTACATAGAGTATAGATCCCACGTATCCCCGAGACTGACCTATTACCCAGCGGCTATCGTAGTAATGAAGATACGCATCCACGCGAAATTATTCAAGTTGAAGTCGGGAACGTGAAAGGCACCCATTACATAATTCATTGACAAAAATCGGGGTTATATCTGTAGTACAATATTACCTACGGAAAAATTTTTACAAGTCAGCTCGTCAACGAGTGAATCACACCTCCTAAAACTTTCCATAATCATTTTCCTTTTTTCATGCACCCCAATACGTTAATAATTACTGTCTAATTCTCCCTTGTCTCTTCTTCACTCTAGTCTACTGCTTATCCTTAAATTAAATATTAAGAACATTCTTTTAAGGTATGTCGTTTTATTGTTTCATATAGTTTAATCGTTACTAGACGATATCTCAGTTAATATTCGGGTATCCATGCGTCTTTTTTGAATCACCGGTATCTACGGCCTTTGCATTCTCCACTCTCTTCTACCATCACAATGTTTATTACCCTATATTAATACTGCAAAATATCTTGTTACTCAGGTATCCGAAATATATTACGCAGTGTGGCCACACTTATAAATTTAGACTTTTCCGGGAAAACCGAAACTGATACACTATATGATACAGAATCATTACATCGCCGTGAACCTTACATCAAGCAAGTATACCCTGGAATGAAACGCACTGTATAACTCATCCGCTGATACAACGATTCAAAAAAGAGTGGTTTTTCCCCGCAATTTATGAATAAATACAAAAATATTTGCCAAACAAGGCGTGTGAGTAACTAGTTAAGTTTTAATATATTACATACATTCTATAAAAATTACGTTCAATTTGGTATAAATTAATTCAGCCAAACCCCTATATTACGACAATCATCTTCTAAATAATATCGGATGATATAATTTTCTATCTTGTAATATCCAATAAATGACTTTGCTTCTGTCGTTAAACTATTGTCATAACTTCATAATTTATGATAAATTTTTTTAAATTGTAAAAAATACATAACCTCTTTGCTTATAAACCTAATACATCTCTAGTCATCGAGTGATCTTGCATAATAACATCCTCCCTTTCCCTATTATTTTTCATGTCTCCTAAGTTTAGATTGTATGCCCATTCACATATAAGTCCTTATACAATTTTTAGGACTAATATTAATTGACACATACGTTTAACCATATAAAAAGTCGTTAAAATCTGTACTCGTTCATACATCTGACTATGGATTACCTTACGTACTTACAAAACTCAAGGAATATCTAGCAAAAATCATTTATATTTTCAATTCAAACTTATAACTATAAATATTTATTTAGAGTATCTATGTTGAAGAACACTTGGATATCAAATATACGAGTGTCTACGGACTGCACATTTTCGGAGAGACCCCCGCGATGATGTTTCATTTTTGCCTTGGCAAGACACCATCCTGCCTCCGCCTCACAGTATGGGAATATACATTTTGTGTTTAACCCCTCTTTTAAACTATTCCCTTAATACTTAGCAGATAAATAAATCAAAAAAATTAACATAATATATATTTCTGCGCATATATATAATGCTTTTCTTTAGGACCTTATAAATAAATTTAAGCTCTTCCTGCTTCCACTGATGGTAAAATCAGCTTCGTATTGATTCCTGGTAATATTTAGAAGAGGAAATTCTATCATCCACCAACTTCACCACATCCAACCAATTCAAATTTATATATAGTCAATGACTCCACTTCATGTCACATTAATCGGCTATTATATCTAGCTATACATCAGGCCATGTCCATACGAAAGCATGTGATATACGCCTGTTGTTCTAATCCCTCACTCAAACGTCATTCAATGCACATCTGCCATCCAACTCCCAAAATCCTGTTGATGACTCATCCTAGTATTCAAATATAAAAAAGTCTTTTCAGAATGACAAATAAAAAAGCACAACGTGTCAAATGACTTGATGTTATCTTAACCACCGCTAATCTTTTAACTAAATAAATCTAGGTCTCTAATGTCTGAGATGTGGCAATGTAATTTAAATGTCATTTCCAGTTAATGCAAAATAGCTAAACCCGAAAACTATAACCCACACGGAAATCGACGATTAGATTTACCCGTTCAACATAATAATAATATGTCACAATCTACCCAATAACCTCATAGAATCTTTAGGACTCTCAGCTAATTCACTTGTATCACATATTTACCGTCTTAATCCACTATAACCTATAACAACTTATCCTAGTTAAATTCTTTCGATCATCACATATTAATCGAGATTGCCTACCATCCGGCGTGCAGCTAAATTGGCCCAATGAATCCATTAAATACAGAATCGTGAAAACATATTGTATAGATGCACCTTAATTGTATAATGTGCTTTATAATTGAAAAACAATAGATTACGAATATTATCAAGAAAATTGCGCTAAATCTAAATCCCTCCCTCGATTTGTGCAGGATATCCGTCTGATAAAAAATCAAAAGTATAAGACAAGCAGACCCCCCCCGCCCCCCCCCCTATCCTTCTTACGAAGTTCTGAAATGGCACTACTTAAAATCTTCTCCAATTGAATTGCAGAAATCCGACCGGGATATGAACACATGTACAAACAAGATAATAAAGATCCAGTTCTAATATTGTAGTACATCTTTATAAATAATAGTCGCAGTGAGTGAAATTCCCTCAACTATTCTCTAACATCCAACTATCTCATCACCTATAATCTATCTTCTAATATATTTCCTAAACTCAACACTCTAGACAGTCTCCTCCGGCGCCAGACTCAACCGATTAAATCTTTACAGACTAACCGAACAACAAATAAATTTGAAAACCCAAAAGAGTGTCGCGAACCATATATAAACAATACTCCACATACCACTCCATAGTTCCAGAATATACAAGATGTTGTTGCCCCGGAGTACCTACTTAGCAAGTAGCGTCCATACCAGCTCCGAAGCAACAATAATCTAAAACAAACATACAATCTTCATCGGCTAACTCTACAGTCACCATTTTATACTAAAATTATTTGAATGATGCTCCCGATCTCTAGGATAGTATTCCTAAAAGTGTATATTCCTCTCATTTCACAATAAATCGTATAATTATAACGATGACATTGTCCTTCGAAATCTGTATCTTAGTTTTTTAAAATCCCGCAAACAGACTATCTGTAGGCCACTTACGTAATTTTAACTTACTATTAATTCCCTTAACCCTCAGTAAACAAATTAAATTTTAAATCCATCTCATACTCTATACTAAAGATATTATAAAAAGAATCTCCCCCATGGTGTGATTTATATCAATTAATTATTCATCCACACCTTATTCTTCCTATCCCCCTCTCCCAATCTCTCCGCGGAATAAAGAAATAGAGATACGACGAATCATCTCAATATGAGAGTAGGTCCTAATCATCACGACCAAAGCACAAGAATTACGATCCGATGACTATATGGAGAATAGAAATTGTATTTATTGAAGAACGGATAAAACGCCCGAGAAGACATCATATTACCGAAACCTGTATGGAGATTGTGGGACAGCAAAAACACATGAGTAGACATCTGCCCAAAGAAAACGGCCGCGAACACAAGGCGTCCGCCAGAAGGCAACGGACGGAGGGGAGAGAAAGGGCTAGAAACGGGGCGCGAGAAGGGCCAGAGAGGTAGGACACGAGAAAGGTCGCGGGGCAGCAAGTAAACCGCGGCGGAGAGAACACGCGCGAAAGGAGCGGGGGACCGGTCTCGGAAAACAGAGAAGGAAGCGAAGAAGAAAAGAAAAACAGAACGAAAAGCAACGGAGGACGGGGGCGCACAGAAAAGGTGAGAATGGCCACGAAGTAATTAAGGAAGAGAAGCGCACGGCACGACGGGGACGGGGGGACGGGCACGGCGAAGTGAGAGGAGGGGGGAGAGGAAGCGGCAGGGGGGACGGGAGACACCCAAGACGTAGGGGGGAGGTAGAAGCAGCAGCGCGGGCCGCGATAGCCACCACAAGAGGCAGGGAGAGAAGCCTAGCGCCCGAGGGCAAATGAGTGCAGGGGGGAGGAAAGGGCCACCAGGGAAAGTGTACATTAGTTATTTAGTGGTATGTTATAGATCGGAACCTCACAAAAGTCGTTGTTCAGATATGAAACGCCGGCAGATAATTACATTCCTGCGCGCGCGCGC
>CAJDSM010129555.1:0-14570 GCA_903981925.1 Ostrea lurida | reverse complement strand
GTCAATCAGATGTGGATTCTCAAAAGCTCTTAACTTAAGAGCTTTTAGAAGATTTCAAGTCAAGAGAATTTTCTAAAATTGACTGCATCATAACGCATGATTTCGCCACACTTTATACAACAATTCCTGACGATAAATTAAAATCTAGGCTTTTTTCAGATAATAGATAATTGATTTTTTAACACAAAGGGCACCCGAAAACACGAAGTCTTTGGCTGTTGGGAAACAAGATACATATTTTGTTAGAAACCACTCTGACTACCCACACAAGTACTCTGAAGTAGATACATGTATTAAGAACATGCTTCGGTTTCTTATACATACAAAAAGGCGAAGTTAACATTGTGTCAAACGTAATCATAATAAAAAAAAAAACCATATACAAAATCGAGTGTAGGGCAACACGGACCTCCGACAAAAGCGAAGGTAGGATCAGTTGCCATGGAGGAGTAAGCATCCTCTGCTGATCGGTCACACCCGCCGTGAGCCCTTAGTCGAAATAAAGTAAACGGGATTACCCGTAGTCAAATCTAGTAGGAAAATGACAGTCTAACAAAGGGTATGAAACAAATCAGTCAACATATGACTTAGTGATAATTTGTATATATATACATCATATTTATGTAGTCTTTGGATACCATGTCTTCCAACAATCCGTTGGTATCGCTATCGGCACTAATTGTGACCCCTTATTGGTAGACTTATTTTCATATTCACCATTTGGGAAAATGCGTACCATTTATCTCTCTGTTTTTATGAAACCAGAAGTGGTAATATAAAATGGCGAAGTAACAAAGTATCAAACGTAATCATAGTCCCAAAAACACATACAAAATCGAGTGTATGGCAACACGGACCTTCGACAAAAGCGAAGGCAGGATCAAGTGCCATGGAGGAGTAAGCATCCTCTGCTGACCGGTCACACCCGCAGTGAGCCTGTAGTCGAAACAAAGAAAACGGGGTTACCCGTCGTCAAATCTAGTATGAAAATGAGTTACATAGACACGTGAAAACTCGGTCACTAAGTTCCCAGCTGATAGAAACAGTAGCAAACATTGTCTTTGTTGTAAAATTAACTACTAAATTGTACGTTGAAATGAAACTAGGATTAAATTCACCATCTTGTAACTGCTACTTATCACTGCAAGCAAATTTTCACAAATGATGGAATTCTTACCAATTATCGAACCTTTCCTGTTTTTAAAAATAATAGAATTCCGTAAGAATCAGGATCTCAATTTGAATTTACCATCACGCTATTATTGATTCCGGTATCAAACTGCATAAAAACACCTTACAAACATAAGGTACATCGCCTGGTCTTCCAGTTCAAGTGTCTAGCTGGGACAGCCTCTTTCGTTACTCTAACACTAACATACTCAAAGCTATATAAGAGTCTCTTCAGATGAAATGTTCCATTACATATTCCAGAAGTGATGTCAATCAGATGTGGATTCTTAAAATCTCTAAAGAGCTTTTGGATAACCTGAAATCACGAGAATTTTCTAAAATTGACTGCATCAAAACATACGATTTCTCCACACTTTATACAACGATTTCTTACGATAACTTAAAATCTAGGCTTTTTTCAGTTTTAGATAATTGCTTTTTAAACAAAAATGGCACCCGAAAACACGAATTTCTAGTCGTTGGGAAACAAGACACATATTTTGTTAAAAAACACTCTGATTGCCCACACAAGTACTCTGAAGTAGATATTAGGAACATATTTGGGTTTCTTATAGATAATATGTATGTAGTATTCAGAGACCAGGTTTTCCAACAATCCGTTATTACCCCTATGGGCACTAATTGTGCCCCCTTATTGATGTGGACAGACTTATTTTTATATTCATATGAAGCAGCATTTGTAACAAAAACTGTGAGGGTACGGGATTAAAAACAAAAACTTGCCGTGTCTTTCAACACTTACATATGGTATATGGATTGTTGTGTTATCACAATTAACAATCATAATTTTCACAATTAAGTCCATTTGATATATCCCGTAAGGAATTCGATATTAAGGACACCACAGACATCTGACAGATCATGCTTCATATTGGATATTTTACTTAACATTGACTCTAAATTGGCAGACTGACCAACTACACTATATGATAAGGCTGATGATCTCTTAACTTTGTGCATTCGTCAACTTTCCCTTTACTATGTCAGTAAATTTTATACCACTATCACCTGCTTATTAATGGTGTGATCAATTCTCTGCTAGTTTGATGTCGATACGGCAATGAAGCAATGTCTAATATTGTCGTCATGCTCGGGTTACATATTCATTTGCAAAAAGCCGAGGCCAACTACTAAAACAAAAGAAAAGCATGGTAAGTTGCAGCGGTTATTTAAACAAAGCTGGACATCGTTTTAAAGCTCATCATTTCGCAAGTTCTCAGGCTAAGGTTCATGCTCCTATTAATGTCCTTGATTTTACGCGTTCGTTTGCGATTCACGAAAGGTTAAATTATCTGACATCAATGTCAAGACTATATGTTGAACTCGCATATGTGTATTCGGCATGCCCATTTGGTTTAGACTGTCCATTTTCTTACTTCAGATTTGACTTTACGGGTATCCCGTTTACTTATTTCGACTACGGGCTTCACGGCGTGTTGATTCGCCTCGGACCGGTCAGCAGAGGATGCTTACTCTCCCATTTTCACCGATCCTTACCTTCCGCTTGTCGGAGGTCCGTGTGGCCCAACACTCGATTTTCTGTATATGTTTTTGATTATGATTACGTTTAACAACGATTGTTACCTTCGCCTATTTGTATGTAACAGCATACCTATATACTATCCAGTTTTAAATCTGAGTGATATTCTGCGCCTAAAGTATTGCTGAAGGTAATTGCGCTAGTTACAGCAGCTCCCGAGTACCGTCTAATCAGTCAGATATCACTGATGGAAGATTACAGCCCGGTCCTTATATGGCGCGGTACGGATGTCTAATCGGTTTGCTCGCGTCTCGCTCGAGGTCTCAGCTCCTTTAACTGACGGGCACGGGAGATCAAACGTTATACAGAGTTTACTGGATGGGCGTAGATAACGTTACGTGGAGATAGCGGGGTGGAGGCGATGTAGAAAATGAGCTGCCAGTACCTGGTCAGCGAATATGGACTCATCATATGAAAGGCAGGTGTTTTGTCGGCGTTTGGGTTGGCTTCTTTCAGGTCAGTTAGTGCGTGACAGTTCCTATACATGTTCACTAGGGGCTGGGGACTTAACTATCATCACATAGGTACTTGGCTCAGGTCAGTAGGCCAGATTATTACAGGTCACTGGGCGGGGCTTACTTTGATCATACACGTTGTGACTTTTAAACTGTAAGGCTGCAATTAACGGGGACACCATAGTGGGATTTACGGGTTAGTGGGGTCGGAGTTAATGGGCGGGATGAAAGACAGTAGGATGGATCTTAGATAATTGAATGTGAAGTAAATAATGAGGTAGGCGTGGGCTGAAATGTTAATCAGGATGAAAAAAAGAGAAAAATACGTAATTACTGGGCAAGAATAAGTGGGCAGGAATCAGGAAGATGAAAAAATTGGAGTGATGATTGCCACATAAGAATTGGCCATTTTCTGCCCAGGGGAGATTTCCTGACGTCTTATATAGTGATTATACATTTACAGCTTCTTAAATCCTGCTCGTTTATTAGTTTTGGCAAAGTTAGAAAAGATTTTTTTCTGGGTTACACGAAACACACAACTAGAAACTTTCAAGATCAAATCAAACAGTGACTGGGCTAAGGGCTTTTCTAAATGGTAATAACTGATGGTGAAAAATAATATGGTTAAGCATTTAAATTCAATTCAAGGATTCTGTACATTAGTTTTGCGAGCTGATGATTGGGCTTTAATAGAATTATTATGTTGTATTGCTACTCTGGGCGTATAAGCACACAACCTGTTTTGAGGATCTAATCTTACATGTTTAGTATTCATTGATCATTAATTGATATGACCTTTTAAATTCTGACTTCCTTGTGCCCGCGCGATAACTCTATTAGACAGCGCTCTATGACATAAATGCATAATTCATTATACACGTTGTACCTGTAAGGTTCTGCTAATTTGGAATAATCAGTCTACCCCCCCCCCCTCCCCCTTTCCTCTGCATATTCTCGTCACTGTTATGTGAATCGGGATCCACTCTTTTGGGAAATTATGGAATTGATATCCCCACTTTCTAGGCTTCCGTACCAAAGCCTTTGTCTGCGACTAGCAAGCAAGCAACTTTAAGTAAGCAGCTATATTAGAGAAAATTCTTATCAAAGTGACTGAAAGTACTGAGATTGATTTATTTCAAAATCTGGAGCATTTAATCTGAGCACGAATGAAGTCAAGGTTATGTGGATTCAGAATATCTGGCTCAAAAGGGTTTTTTACATTCAATTTTTGGGTTTTCAAAATGGTGGTTCATGCCTCAAAATGTGTTTTCCGCCTCTCCCGATTCGCAACGTAACTCTGGGTTACTTTTTTGGAGGGAATTATTGTTGAAATATCCATCTTTGTTTAGCAATCGCGTAGTGTCAGAAGGATCACTACTACCATGTAGGTGCTCCATATAACTAGCTGCAACACTAACCAGCAGCTATAAGAAAATCATCATTACTGAAGAGTGGGTCCTGGAAGTTGGATTATAATCAAATCCCCTTTGTCAGAAAGTGTTTTCGATAGTTTAAATAAATGGCGATTAAGTAATTCCAGATCGAAGGTCTGGTAAGACAATCAAAACTTTACAGGTTATTGGAGTCAATGATATCCCGTCGTAATTTGAATTCCATAAAATTCGAATATAAAATAGACTCACCACCTTCACCCTAGATTTTCTTTCATTTAAAGAAACAATTCTGTAATTGCTCACGCATTCACATAATATTCAGTGCAATGAGAAATAAGAGGAGGGGATAAATAATTTTTGCTTTATATATTCAGCGTTCCCAAGTTACCCTGCCGTGGGACATCAGCTTGGGATGTCGTGGTTCCTGGTGTGAGCGCGCGTAGTTCAACCTCGGTGCTTTATTTGATGATACCTAGATGGCTACGCGCCGATCTGTTTGATCACTCGGTACGATATGTTTGATTACAAACAAGAGGCAATCGAGCAAATCCAAAAGCTCTTTCGATTATGTTAAAACCACCTGATTTTAGGGATTTGTTTAAGATGTTCAATTACATCAAAAAAGCTTACCCATATTAAAGGTTAAGAATTTTGATTATGTAAAGTTCAGTTATTTAATTTTTCCTGAGGGTATAAAGTTTTCTCGGAAGAACCAGTTATTTAATAAATTGAGTAATAGGATAACCAGAAACTACTTTTCTGATTGTACTAGGGGGAATTTGTCTTATTTGTAGTATACGGAGGGGAGTTTTTTTGTAGCATTAAATTGACAGGATTATCTCATTTATTATTATAATACTTGTGAATTGCTGAAGAGGTTTCTTTCGTGGTATTTACGCAAACTGGGTATGCTCAACCTCGCGGACTAGAATAATTATGGTGTTGCCTCCTAACACTATGGACCACTTTCTTATCGTCTGTCGGGTGCAGATACAGTACATGATCTTTTATTCCGGATCTCGGTCTCTCTCTGGAAGTTCTACAGGGATGTGGAATGACCTAGATTGACGCCGGAAACTACAAAAATATTGTCAATGGAGGTAAACTTCCGAGCATGTGCTTTATATGACTTCCAGTACGAGAGACTTTGGTGTGTAGGAAATCAGATGTGTTTTAGATTAACAACTTAAATTAAATTATTTATTTGACATGACTGAATGTGGCTACTCACATAGTTTAAGGAGGTAAATTTCATTATTGTTTACCATTTTGTTAAAGAAGGCAAAGACTGTTATATAATGTATAACTCATAAGCCTACTTTACTCATTTTTTAATTTACTATTCGTGCATGGGATGTGTCGCCTGTAAAAGGTTGACCAAGATCATACGATTTTTGAGCGTTGTTGATATGTGTAGGAAAGGTTTCTGGATTTCATATAATCCTATTTTTTTGTTTTCAGTAAATTGCGTTCTTTTATAATATATTGTGGGTTTGTTGCAGATTATTAATTAAAAAACCGTCCTCTAATTTCTCCTTTCCATTAAATGGCTTTGATGAGTATTAATGATTGGTTTTTTTTTATTATTTAGTATATTTTTTATTTACGAGGCAAAATTTTTCGTTTGTAGACATACTATCAAGTTTTTGTAAGTTCTTGTTTAATTGACATGTCGCTACTCAGACTTTTTGCTATTCGCGAATAATCCATTTTAAGGACGCACTGGTCTTCATTCAACTCTTAAACTCCCTGGATTACTATGAAAAGCATCCTTAACAGACGCTGCTGTTTAACTATTGGATGGTCTACCTCTGATCGTCCAATTATTGAAAGCGCAACACCATTGAGTTGCAGGCGAATCCGTATAAGAAACTTAACTCACCAAACATGCATGAATATGATGCTGTCCGAGCTCTGACCCCAGGAGCCTAACTCATGAAAAATGAAGCAATATAGAACGTCCAGACCTGCCGAACCAAATCACATTTTTACATAATGCACAAAGGAAGTATACTTTGGGAAAAGCCTTACCAACAAGACATGCCTGTCATATTCTTATTGTGCTCAAGATTACATTATATATTAGTGAGAAAACACTGATTTATGTTTGGGATTTTGGTTTTACATCCACATGGAAAATAATAAAATTTTGGAATTTTTCTAATGACATATTTCATTTTCCACTTAATTATATGTCCTTTTTTTAATTGATTGTAGAAAAACATGTATATTTAATTAAATATTATTATAACACCCCTTCTACTTTTCCAAGCTGTACACAATAAATATTTACGGAATTAATGTAACTTGGTAAAATAGCTTATATAAATGTTGGTCTATCATGATCTAGTTATTGTAACATTATCCTCAGTATCTATTCCTGCTCCAGTGTACATTCAATATGAATATATAATTGTTCTTGTTTTATTTCATTGTATAATTTGTTTTGTAATATACTTCTTATACCTATAATGAACTGTATGGTTTCTTGGTCAATAAGCCATACAATACTAAACCGAAAAAAATGCTGTGAAATATCCGCCGTGAAATGTTTAGAAATTCAATTTAAAATTTTTCAAATAAAGTACACATGTTTTAACTAACCTACCTACCAGGATTAAAACTCCCCTTGGTAATAGGAAACACACATTGTTATTTTAATTGGCCTCATTAAATATTGTTATCCATCCCAGATACACTATTTTCAGACCCTCCGCTGGCGTCAGTGCCCTGGACGAAAAAACCTGAAGAACCTTGCCCACAATGCCCAGGCCGTTCAGTTTTTCTGAGACGTGGATAAGGTTCAGAAAACAAATATCCTTAAGTGACGGTATGTTTAAAATTTACTATACATTCACTGCTATAATTTAAGGGAGATATTTAAAAGAAAAATCATAGTTGCAGCCCCGTGGGTAACCGGGCTAGAATTGGTCTTCAATACTCCCTTACTTGTCGTTTTAACAGGCGGACTAAATGAGGCAGTACGGTACTTCGATTGAGAACCGGAAAACCGATTTGCCCCGCTGTTCTACAGAAGGTGTTGGCGACGATATAAAACCCCTCCCTGGCTTAGAAAAGGCCATTAGAGCGCCGATCATAGGTCCTTCACATTTTTACGGCCTTTCCCACCAACAATAGTGTCGTCTCCATATGAGTTGAAAAAACTCTCAAGCGGGATGTGAAACAACAAACGATCAATTAATCAATCAATCCCTTAGAGTACAACCGAGGGGAGTATTATTTGTTACCTTTTCTTCAGTGTCTCAGTTCTGTTGGAGTGGATGTTCTATGGATTACAAATGTTAAGTTCTGGTTTCAAGGAGGGTGTTCCATTCCTCAACACTCATATTTTGTTTTTTAAGTACGATTCTGGGCACGGCTCTAGCCTGATTCAAAATACCATTGATCGAGTACTGGTCATTTATTTTGAGTATGAAGAATTATTTTTTATTAAAGGATTTACAACAGTTTGATTTTGAGTGTTGTGCTCCAAAAAGTTATATAATCACCCCCAAGACAAGATACTGTGGAATCATCATTGTTCGTGGGTTGGGACCACATGTTCGTGGATTTTCGATGTTGGCCACTCTGATATCCTACGAATTTACGTTCCCCGATACGAACACGTTTTATTTGTTACATCTATTAAAATCTTTATAAATTCATATTGCCCGTTGCCCGATATTTTTTATCAAGTTACCCACGAAATTACACCCATCAACAAACTCAAGCAAAAAATTTTTGTTCTCTCGGTTACCCTATACTCAAATGACATTGAGAGCCCCATCGAATTTATATAATTAGATTCCTATCAGACAAACCAAATAATCTGTTCTGGAGGTGTAAGGCACCCACTTTTCGAATCGTCACACCCACTCGTGATGGCGAATTTGTTAGATGTTTGGCGATTGTGTTTACCCTGTACCCTTTACCCTTCTCACTATATGCTCCCCCTTCTTTTACCGCCCTTTGCCGGTACCCTTCCTTCTACCCCCAGCCTCTTTTATTCCTGTGATTCCTCTCTAGTGAGATTTTGGATTGTCGTATATTGTTTACTACGTAACATATTTGATTGATCGATGATGCATATGCAACCTCAGTGAACGATAAATGTACAGTGGCATTGTGCGGGCGTTGCGTGGAATTCACTGAGAAGTGAATTAAAATCTCGAAATTGGTTCAACGATTATTTGGTATCACTTATGATGAATCAATCTGAATTAGCTAAAGTTTATGAAATCTAAATTGTAGAAGAACACGCTTATTTGGATCATGATAGACTCGAAACATAGCACCTCTTGACTTCTTTGGATTATTTTAGTAACGTTTTACAGTGTTCCACTGCGCAAAAAATTGACATCGAGTAGTAATGTTTTGTCCACTTTATCATTTTTTTGTACAGGAGTATTTAATTCGTGTTACGGGTGGAAGAAGCGGGTGATGTACTACTATCCGAACCATTACCCACAGACAACAGTCTCTTTTGGAGCATATTCGATTCTTGGAGAGATCCCCACCACTTTCTTCTTAACCACAGGTTTAAGCGATTGCAGTGCATGCGATAGAATTATTACAGTGCCCTTGAACGTTCTACTTTACCATTTTTCGTGCGTGCATCATAGGTTATGTCCTGTGCATATGTATATTCCTTTGTTTGTCCTTAAACGATTACCGTTTATTTGTAATTGTAGATAAGGACTCTTCTACTTCTATACAACCAAGCTTGTTTATATTGGAAAGATCGTCAGATAGCATTTGACTATCAATATGAACATTTCCTTAAAGATTTATTTTCAACAAGCCCCTAAGTTTCCTCGGACCGATGATACCAGCTCAAAAAACGATCTTGTTGGACTGTTTCAGTGCACACCTTCGTGTCTTCTATTTGCAGGATTCTCGGTATAGCGTTATATACTCTCGGAACACAATGTACGGAAATTGGTACTTGGCTTCAAGCCTCAAATTACAAGGAAGACGTTTGATGAGCACTCGGTTTGTCGACAAGATCATTCTCCAGAATGTAGGAATAACCAGCCGGGGCACAATTCTCAGCTGCTACTTTTTGATTCTCAATACACGCGAAGGATACACCATACAGGAGTGGCCGTGAGAAAGTAGTAGTTGATACACCCAAAATACAGGTACTATCATAACGAGAGGAACGGAGTTGTACGGAAACAGACAGTAAACAAGCCAATCCCAGGGCAGCGCAATTACGGAGGGCTACGGCGTTGGTAAGTAACACTCAACCAATATACATACAGGGATGCGACTGGACAGCTGTGGTAAGTACACTCCATCCCGAGTACACATACCAAGGGTGTGGAAGTAACCGGACTACATCACCAGAGGTACACCAATACCCAGGAGGTACGAAGGTAGGAAGTAACATTCCCGGTGCAACAGATACAACATACAAGAGCCGAGGTGTGGTAGAGTAACAACCCATCCAGTACACATACAAAATGAGGTCAGAATTAAGTTTGATGTAAGCCACATGGCAACTCTTATGTCTTAACGATTGTGTTCTTTAGCTGGCGTCTGCTCGGTCGCTCCAACTACTGTTATTCTGCGTGCAGAAGAACTAAGCTTAAATCATATAAATTGCAATATGGTCAAAATGTTGTTGCCTATTATCTATTTAGTATTATCAAGCAAACGTTAATTCCGACCATCAACAATTTTGTAGAAATTAGAGCTATTTTGGATGGAGATTAAGAAAACATAATTAGACAGATTGCAGAGGGCCTTTATTTCAGTAATGATTTATTGGTGGTTTTCAATATTCTGATTCTATATCGTAGAACAAAGTGGTCTGGTATAAATTTTTCCGCCAATATGTTAGGACGAATTAATTATATATCACTTATGCGGACTTTAAACGTTTAATGATTTAAAAAACGATAGTGGACTAAATCTGATTGGCAATAAAACAAAGATTTAGTGGAATGACAACATTAAGTATAATTTTAGTAGGTAATATATAACTTCTCTTTTTATGAACTTGCGCTAAAGGGCTTACGATCACATGCCTAATGAACCCGTGTTGGTCTCTCCATAGCTTGTATATACTTACTCTGGCTATATATGTGTGCCGCCTCATTGTCGCGAAATCATCTCTTACTTATTCTGTCGACATCCTAGAATTGATTATTTCACTCGCAAAGAAAGTAATACGTTTAATTCCAGTACAATTTCTCGTGAACCTATAAATTCAAAATATAAAAATGGAATTAAAAGCTAAACTAATTTGACCTATTTTAAATTTTACGATGATGGTCGAAATGGGCGAAGTAAACAATGAATGGAAAAACGCAATCATAGGTCCCTCATATTATTTCATAACGCAAAATCGGTGAGTTCTAGAGGGCAGCACGGGACCTTCAACAAAAGCATGGAAGGAGGTAGGTGAGGGCTCATTAAGGTCGTTGCCATTCGCGAAATTGGAGCATAAAGCATTCTCTGCTGGAACCGGTCTGATCCAACCCCAATAACCCACTAGATATTATGTGTTCGAACAATAAGATGGTAATTACCCGGGCAAGGTTTACATCTGGTCGGCAATCACTTTTCAAGATAACGCACAAGGATTACAGTATCTTAACAAATAGGTGAGTTCTTAGCCAGAAACTTAAATTAGTCAAACACTGACATATTGTGATGATAAATTCATGTAATCGAGTCACGGACACATAGAGGATTTACATTAGATATAGCGCACATACCTCGTATACAGGAAAGAATATGTTGATCGCTGAAGAAGAGGATTGCATGAGCTTTTTAAAACGAGTGAAATCGTTTTACTATAGGCCTTGTATATCTTATTCAAACTTGCGTAGTGAGTTGGCCCTTAGCTCTGTAGTGTTCATAACTTTGGTGCAGTTTTCTGCGTAAAATAACTTTCGCTCTAATATGCGGACAACTTACAGAACCCATTCCTTATCGATGTATATAAAAGTAGTACGTTGAAACTGACGCCAAGTTAGATTATATCGTATAACCTCAGGTGCAAAAAATTAGCTTGCATATCCTCTCGTAGAATCTCGTACACAGAAGCGATTGATATCTGTGATAGACATATTGATATATTTAATTCGATATGTTATAAATAACTTGTCAATAAAACATCATTTCATAATGTTATGATATGACCTGCTAGTACTTCGTGTAACCGACTATTTGATGTCTGTTTAATCGTTAATTTGGTTGATCATACGCGAATTATATTCTCCGCTACTTTTTTCTGCCCAATGCACTGTGGAGTTTTGATCGTGTGTGGTTCAGATCTATCGCTCTGATGCGTATGTATGTATGGATATTGAGGGTCGAGGGGAGTTATATTCAAGATAATGGTCGATGGTCATACAATAATTTGAATGCACGAATTTGTATTAGGTGAATCCAAACGGCGGAATAAGTACCATTGTCTGATATATACAATTATGCTGCGCTCTCATAAGACGTATATTCATATCCAAAAAAATAACATATACAGTAAATATCTGTGGATTAGGCAAGCAAGGCGGGACCTACATGTGACGAGCAAATAGCGCAATATAGAGTCTTAGGATTCGATCAGTACCGAAGTGTCCATTATTTGCAACGGATTAATGGAGTCGTTATGGTGTGAATAAAAATATATCGCTCGGGATGATGTATGAGCTAAGTTAATGGGTTCGGTGCTTGCCTTGAGACCGGTCACACCGCCTGTGTAGTCACGCTTGAGACCTCATGTAGTTACGAAATTAAAGTAATATAAGCCGTGGTGGCATTTACGCCTGTAATGCGTCGAAATAATCTCTTAGGGTTAGGATGAAAAATATTACTTAATAGGGGTCATTTGCATTGTAAATTTCTATTACAACTTCAGCGAGATATGAAGATCGAAATCACTCATATCAATATTGATTGCTATAGCCTCAGTAGCTGTATAGATTTTAGTTATATCTCTCGCTAAAGAGCTAGCAAAGGGTCCTCTATAGCGACCGTAGATAGTTGCGAGAATAGATTGACTTTTAAAACAGAGATTTCGTCTACATAAGCCTCATTTGACAAAGCAGAAGCTCTTCTAACTTTCTTTTTCGTATAAGGTAGTTGGCCTCGCTTCTAAAACAAGTCCGCATACGCACATAGCCCCCAGCTCCTGTGTGCGTTATTTTCGAATCAACTGTGAGGAGATATAGCACACCATAATGGAGCAGTGTGATAGTGGATGTGGAACTTACTACATATGATAAAGGGTAAAGTTGGACGATTGCATATGATCAAGAGTCATCACGCTTAATCAATATAATTGTAGTTGTCCAGTTCTGCCATTAGGAGTCAATGTTAAGTAATAAATATCCAAAATGAAGCAGATATTGTTCATTCTGTATATGAGAATTATACCATGCTAAAATCCATATCGCATGCGCATATCAGGCCCCGAGTGACCCCCCATGGTCTCTGCCGCGATAGCGCTGATATGCGCTTTGCTCCGTAATATGCGCATATTCTTGAGTACGTGTCAATATTCTATATATATCATTACGTATCTGTCATGGAAGCCCGAGTTAATAATCCGCATTTTGTGGTAAGAAGAGCAAGGGTGGTACATTTACCTGTATGTTACAACTTCTACAGGTCACTTGTCTTCCATTATGAGACGTCATTCAAGAATATGTTTTTACTATTCTCTTTGCATTGGGCGTGCAGATATCCTTCTACGATACTGACATCTTTGTGTTGTACGGCTGGTGGACATATTATCTGGATGATAGTGAAGTCATGCCATATCCAAGGCCCATGGCATATCTGGTTCAATGGTATCACTGTACAAAAGAGAATCTAATATGAGTGTATGTATTAATAAGATACTGGTTGTTTTCTCAACCCTTCATGGTCTAGCTTAGAGCGTTAGACCCATCAGTGCGCGATGCGTATATAATATGGTCTCGTGTATCGCTGGTGCTCCTTGTATTTGCATGTGATTAGGGAGACCGTTTTACGAAACTTCCATACTCAAATCCTCTCTCGTAGGGTGTCAACATCAATAATAGTAAGTGTTCTAGCAGTCAGAATATGAAATGAGATGATGTGTATTGAATGTCAACCTTTTAAAAAAAAAACAGCATGTGAATCGATACCTTTTAAATTAAAAAATTTGTTACATCTCACATTTATCTTATAATAGAAACTCCAGCTGCTTGCGTGATTGTTGACTATCTAACATCCGCCTCTAGTACAATTATAGTCTTAGATTCCAGTGGGCGGGCCTGCCGGGAATGGGTATAGACTAGTTGAGGTCTGCCCCTATGAGGGTACGTTCTACTATGACTCCGTACTTGCCCCTACACCCTACTACCTCTGCTCTGGTTCATATACTCAGCTCGTGACAATGACAGTATATGTTTATTAAATTGTACTGGTTGGCTGATAATAATGAAATTTATTTAATCTCTAATAATTTAATGATAATCCTTCCCCTACCGCGCGCATAGCCCGCTTCTGACCTCCTTCGCAAGTATTGGCTCCGGTATATAGTCTGTCGGGGCACTTCATTTTTGAGAGATATTTGAAAGATAACTTTTACATTGTCTGATTCGGTTGTTTCCGCTAATCATTTTCAGTTTGTGTGAGCTGTAGCAATTCGACTGCCAGATATAGAGACAGTCGAATCTCTCTGATCGGAACTTGATTATGGCCGATGCGCTAGGATCTGAGGTTGGTAAACGAGGAAACACGTCCTTGATGTTCTGCATCAATGTCCAGGTACCGCTAGTATGGATTTCTCTATAATATACAATGTTTGTAAGATACAGAGTGCAGATTGCATACATGATCCAACACAATGTACTCTGTTTTTCTTTTTTTCAGCTCACAGGAAAACTGGTTCCGGAGAACGTTTGACTGTGACGTGGGATATGCCCTGAGTGCTGGTGGGTAGGATGGTGAGGGCCGAACTGGCCGCAACTCTCGGAGTCAATTCCATGTTTGTTCGGCAGTATGGTA
>CAJDSM010129521.1:500-17673 GCA_903981925.1 Ostrea lurida | reverse complement strand
CTTTGCCTTTATATACTGATTCTAAAATAAAAGAGGACAGCAGTGGAAGTTTTGATTAATTGATATTCTTATTTTATTCACTATTTGTCTGCAAGTCTGCATAACAAATCAAGTTTTGAAAGTCGTTCTAGGACAAAACACAGCTAAAACATCTAGGTTCCCATCACCTTCAACAGTAGACAGATATGCTGATTGATTACCACACCTTTATTGGATTCTAAATTTGCATTCAAATCCTAACAAACAAAGACAAACCGCTGGTTACAGTATACCAAGCCTCTATCCTCACTACTAACTAAACTACTAATAGCTGTCAAAGAGTCACTTCGGAGATACTGTTCCACTACATATTACAGAAGTGGTGTCAATCAATTGTGGATTCCCCAAAACTCAAGAGCTTTCAGAAAACTTCAAGTCACGAGAAGGTTTTCCGTAAAATTTTTATAATAGGTGAGCTCCAAAAATATTAATTTCTGTCAGGCTTTCTATATACATACAATTGCCATACACAATCAAATTAAAATTAGTTACTTTTTCATGCATATAGATACTTTGCGTTTTTAAAAAACGACATTTCGATAAAATAACAAGTTTTCTGGTCCTTGGGAAACAAGATCTCAAACGAGCATTCTTGTAATTGTAACACACCACACTTCTGCTGACTTAGGATACAAAGTAATAAACTTGTCCGACAAGAAAAAACCAAAGTTATTGGCGACCGGAAATTCTTGGGCCATTTGACCTTTTGTCAAGGGTACAATGAACACTCATTGATCTGACAACAGTTCGTTGAATATTATTCCATCCACTGCACTCGGGTGAATATTTTACTGAATTAGAGGGGTATCCTGGATTAACAAAGTAAAACTGAGCATGCTTGCGGTTTCCTTTATATATGGATACAATCATGTATGTGGGTAGTTGTTATCGCGGAACGTAATTCCATGACCAGTGTTCGGCAACAAGGGTCTGTCTTTCTGTAGGTTCTATCGGGCACCTATTCTGGCAGGTTAGGATAATCTCGTCTACTCCAGGTTATTGGCAAAGATTTATACTTATTTTTGTTTATTGTACACATTTACATGTATTACGATCCATCACTCAGTGAAAGGATAAAAACCAAAACTATGTCCCTGTAGCTTGGTTTCAATTCAACCTTACACATATAGATAATGTTGAAGTCTTATCAAATGACCAGACATGGGATCTTATTAATGATTAAGGCTTATTGAATATAATATGAACTGAGCTGTTGTGAAACTTCGAAATAGGGATTTAGACTAGACGCAATGGTTGCGAGGAAGCGAGTTTCATGGTTGATCGCTACTATCTGGATTATTCTTTCATTACTTGGGTTAATTAGATATCATAATGGCAAAGACGAAAGCACTCACATCATAATCCATTGAAAACCACACTATAAAAATGAATAAGAAACAGTGAGAAAAGATTAACTAAATTAATGGGACTGCTGATTGTTAGATACCGGCACGATCACTATTCGGTCTTTATTTTTAATGGCAGTAGGGTCAGTCAGCTAGTAGAGGGCACAGGCAGTTAAAGGTACCAGACAAACATGTAAGAAAAATATCTGTAGATTCGCACCTCGGCAGCCGGACTATAACGAGTTTTGCACACAGCAGAAAGACGTCGTATGGTACCCCAGGGGGGAGTCCATAAGGATATATTAATCATAAAACAATCAAGAACGCGTAGCAATTATTGAACTTGTACCGCGACTGTTTCGCATTACTCGCAAAAGATTATGTGTCCTCTCACGCATGCATGGACCCAAACCGAAATGTCTGGAGGAATCTGCGACAACAATTTGCACTAATAAACAACCTTTATTAAAACTGTTAACATTGCTAATCGCCAAATTGACTGGAGCGCACAAATACTTCTGAAGCCGGACTGGTTAGAGTGTATGTTCTGACGCGGGAGATAAGAAATCAATTTGTACAACATATGGCAAATACTATTTCATAACTAACTCCATTTAGTGTAGGAACCCGCATTCGTTCTTACCACTACCTTGTAAATGTCATCGCTTCTACAACTCATCTTTTTCTTCAATTCTCTTCCTTTGACTTTTCTATGTATAATATTCCACAAGAAAGTGCATTTTATTGCACTATGAAGCTGGATAAGAGACCTCAGTTTTAAGAAATTGAAACAAAACGACTTCTGTCAATTCAGAAGCACTGAGAGTGCTTTGGAAAACAAACTTTTAATTAGAATAAAAATTATAACAAATATCTTATTAAATATATTTACTGCATGTACAACTGTGCAAGAAACGATATATCTGCATTGAACTTTCGATTTTTCTTTGTATTTGCCCAAGAATTTTACGAGTGTGATACTAAAGAAGGAAGTGGAGCAGGGCCCATAGGCGTACATCGCTTCACCTGGGGACGTGGTCTTTGGCCCCAATCGATATCCTAGATCAGCTGATTACTGATATTTAAAAACAAAGTATCACCTTACATACTGAGACCGGTGCATTCTGCAGGAAAAAAACTACTTACTATCAACTTGAAGATCTATATTATGATTACGCGCCGGCGTTTACGGCCACCTCACCATATCATGAGAGGTACTGTTGAAATATCATAACACTATGATGTTGTGACTGGTTATACACACTCATATTGCCTGATCAAACGGTTATGGATCTACTGCCTAGGCTACCCAGAGCACGCCTCTACTAGGTAAAAGCACAACATTGTTGTTCAATCTTGGTAGACTCTGGTATCAGTCGTGAAGTAGATGGTTTCTATCCGTGAACGGGATCTCAAAGACGTATTCAAGATGTAAACTGTTTAGCGATGTCGACGGCTCTCATCTCACAGCGACCCCAAACTTCGAGTTTAAACCCCGGGGGTCATGTTATCGCGATCAAAGGTGAATCTCTGCAAGATATTATTTAGGCAACGACCATTCTTCATCTGACCCACCCCCGTCGAGCTCTTTCCTCCTTCATTAAGAACGAGTTTTATTCTAAAACTTTTACCTCTATTATATAGCAAACTCGTAAAACTTGCATCCCCATTGTGGGTCCCATCATCAAACCACTCCATAGGGGGGGGGGGGGGGGGGGGGTGGGGAGGCACTTTCCATCTTGAAATACACACTTTGAACTCTTTACTATCCTCCCTAGAGCTTTCCATATGATTGTCAGCTTTTCTGGTCATGAATTCAATACATGGAAACAAATATTTTTAAATGATGAACCAAGTTTTTTGCAATCGCTTCGTCTGATTATCTCCCCTTGATCAGGGGCGGCCTTCATATCGAACACCAAAATTGAATCTCTCTTCCCACCGCATGATTCGTACAAATTTTGCTTGAACCCTTTCGTCAGCTATAACTCGGCATTCTGTGCATAAACGCATGAAAGTTTATCAACCACGCTGAGGAAAACAAACAATCGACAGACTAAGACAACCCTGAACAGGCTTACTGACCCAGCTTTCTAAAAGTCTTTTGCCTCAGTTAGCATTTTACGGTTCAAAGGTTGGCTCATAATAACAAACCAAGAAATAAATTTAATTACAGATCTTATGAACATAACTTAGGAGAGGCAGGTTATTGATTTGAATTAATTTTGAACTCCACTCAGGCCCACTATCGGTGAGATCAATTTGGTAATTTATCCACTTTATTTGTCCTGTTCACTCGTTTTCCTCGTATAAAAAAGATCCATAGTGTCTGAAAGGGTCGGCCTAAAGATAAACCACAACCGCTTAAAGACGTACAATAGCTTCGTTCTCCATCTTCTTTCGGCACTTTTCGCGCAACAAGATATGGCCTTTGATTAGAAGATGTCCTATAAAGGAGCAGCGAAACTACCGGCGGAATACAGACTTAGCATTATGGCTAGCTATAAAATGTCTGATATTTACTGCGGTACCCCATTTTAGTGGCACAGATGCATAGTTCAAGTTGTGTCTAATCTTCAGTTGCATCCCTCAACAAAAATGTTTGGTAACAATCCGACGCATTGTATTCTTGGTATCCAGCACCATCGTTTGAAAATACTGCTGAAATCAACTTTGTAGGTATTTGGTTGTGTAAATTATAGGTTAATGTTCTAGTACCTCCCACCATCTGCCTTTGATAATGTTTGTTGTGGGAACATATATATGGCTCGTTCTGTTCTTGGTATTTTTGATTAAGACTCTAAATACCATGTCTATGACCGCACTGCGTTATCACTTTCACAGTCTCTCTTTCTTTACTCGGCTAATTTATTCTGTAACATTCATCTAGTATAATGTTTAAAACCGCTTTGTGTGACTCTAAGGAGTGAATGACGGGAAATTTTTATTTCCAACATTTCAACAGTAGAAATGGGAACTACAGTTATACTTGATTTCATTTTTTACTTCCTTACTTTTGTTGTCCATTGATAAGACACTTTTTATTTTAATTTGTACAAAACCTATGCAAAAACATAAATTCGGCATTCTTATGACCATCCTCATTGTGAGGGAATCCATTAGCTTTACGCTATTAATGAGATGGCGACAAGAGTTGATTCCGGCGTACTAATGTCCTCTGATCACGCAATCTATCTTATCTCTGATACAAAAACGCCACGAGTCTTAAAGTCGGATTCTCTTACAGCTTAGTCATCATATGAGAATTCACTTGTCTCATAACTTGATATGTAAGAAGTTGTTTCGGCTATAATGTCTCTGTATGAATTTATTAATAGTTTGAATTATATTGATTCATAACGGTGGTTAACAATTCTATTATTTTGTGTGTGCGGGCGTTTGCGGATATTGTACTAAATTGAATAGTGTGTTATTTATGTGTATGCCTAGCATGAATTCAGTATTACTCTGAAGGAATTCCGTAGAACAAATAGTATAATGCAATTAAGCGAGCGACTGTAAGTTAAACTTTCAATCGGCCTTACAGGTATTGGATTTGTTAATTATGTTAACGGGGTATGTGATATAATATAGTATCAAATAGTATATATAATATTAAATATGTGTAATATAATATACAGCAATACCCTGCTCTTCAGCCCAATTACGCTCCAGAACCCATTCCCCCCTTATACACGGGCACCATACACTTCCAGCGCAGACGTACATATATACTTCCTATTTTAAACTTCAATTTTTTTCGTGTTCTTCCACATTATGTTTTAATTTCCTCTTTTGTAATTTTTAAATTAATTTGAGACTAATATTTTCAGGATGTAAGATATATAATTTATGATGTCTTGCTAAATTTTCCGTATACATCTAGTAGTTCCTTAGGCAGACATTGTACTATAATTTTATATAATTCATAATTTGGCAGAACATATATTTTTGTTACGTGCGTTAGATTAAGCAGACATTCGTATAAGTCCATCAATAGGCAGACATATATTTTTATGTACGTGCGTTAGGACTTTTTGAGCAGACCATTGAATATTGTTTTAAATATTTCTAGCCAGACCAGGATATAAATTTACTATTTAAAGTGCATACATTGACAAAAAAGACAGGTGTTTGTTCACAAATTGGCACGATTTAGAAAATTTGACAGGTCAGCAAACTGTTATGTCTTATATTAAATACAAAATTCGAAACTGATAGTAAATTAACAGTAAATCGTTCCACATGTCTACTCTATTTACTTTATCCCAGGGGGGGGGGGGGTCTTGAATCTACAAGGTCGAAAATTGGCGCGTCAAATTTAATCAATTCACTGGACACTAATTATTTTATGTCATCAGTGTACGGTTCACTGAAGTTTAAGACAAAAGATACATCATCTTTGGGGGAATTTCGGGCGAAAAAATCTACTCGGATCAAACAAGCGTTCCGATGCTGGTGTTCTAATCCATCTGGACCCTTTGTGAAAAGGGCATATTTTCTTCGTCTTGCATGGTGACTTGCATCAAACTTCTCAGAGAGTTTGTCAAGACAAATGCACCGATCAATGGATTTTCAAAAAATGGGGTGTTTTGGATCTAGCGTCATTATAGATTGATACCCGCCCTCCCCCCTTCCTGGGTCAAACATGAAGTTTTACGGTAGATCAACATTATACAGACAGGTTATGTTGTTGACTCTGAATATTTTAAGCGAT
Source organism: Ostrea lurida (assembly GCA_903981925.1). Lineage (NCBI taxonomy): Eukaryota > Metazoa > Mollusca > Bivalvia > Ostreida > Ostreidae > Ostrea > Ostrea lurida. The sequence continues at coordinate 11,571 of CAJDSM010129521.1, read as the reverse complement.
TTCGCTCTAATGCATTGATGGGCGTCCTTACTTTAATTTCGTAAACTCAGAAATGCTTCGCTACTAACATGTATATTGACACCGCTAGACCAACCGCGACGTGACAATTATACTCCTGCCCATTCCAGCCCACAACCACAACACCACCAATCAACCTCAACACCCTTCAAGCTGGTACACTTTAAAAGTGAAATGGATACCACATCTTCTTCCTTCACTGGGCTCCATCTACCCCTTTGAAACTGTGATATAAGTTGAAGCGTTTTATGTAAATATACTATAAGACCATTTACTATTTCATATAATTAATGATATATCTACATAAAAGAGGAGTTGGGTGATGACATATAGTGGTCGGTATTAAATAATTAAGAGAAAGCTCGAAAGTAATTTGTATCCCAAAGACTTACTTGAGACACCAAAAAATCGATGTGGTAAAGACAAATCAGGGGCAGATGATTGAGGTAAAGGGGTATGTGGTCATCACAATTTTCTGTAATCTCAGGTCTTACAACAGGACAAATTTAAGAGGTTTTGTTGGATTTGGGGAGGGGGGGAAAGCGGGGGGTGGAAATAATAAACGATCTTGTGATCTTTTCTATGAGAGTTTGGGCCGCTTTAATGGATGCGACAATCTAACCGCAAATGAATACATGTTTGTTGTTTTTTAAATTGTTTTTCTTTAGATAAGGTACCTGCAAAAGAGTTTAGGTCGTTTAGTGCACTCTTTTGACCAGAGTCAGCAGCGTAGATGATTGATAAGGAGGCGGGGGGGATACCGTAGAACAAATGGATCATCAGAGCAAGAGTAGTGGAGCGAGGGGGGTAGTGGAGGGATAGACAGGGTGAGTCGAATTTATCTTTGATATAAGATGTCATTAGGGGGGGCATTGGATGTGTAAATGGGAATGTGCGAGTGGCGGATGTTTATTAGGATACTTTTGATGGATATGGGTATTATGATAAGTTGTAAGATGGATAAGGAGTCATGGTTGGATTAGCCGTGGGATGGTGGAGAGAGCATAGAACAATTAGAGGATCGTAATAATTGGTGTTTAGAATACATACGAACACAAGAATATGGAAGTTTAAGATATGGAAAATATTCAGTGTATTATTGGTGCATTACGAAGATAGACAAGAAGTCTTTTATTGTGTAGGAACGATACTTAGGAATTGGGAATAAGGGAATGATTCCGTTTCTGTCTCTCGATTAGGTCGCTTCGTATTACACAATGGAATTGTTTGGCTCTAATTATGGCTTTAAGCTAGAGATACAGGGTCGCTTAGGTAGTTGAACAACTTACGTTCAAAGCTCAAAAGTTTGTAGGAATGACTAGCCACATGTTCAGCTTGGCGGCTAAGTGCCGTACGGCTTTCTTATGGCTTATGCTTTCTGTCGTCACTGTTCCACGTGACGTCAGGTAGAAGCACAAGATCCTCACTGGGTCTTACCTGCAGTGGCTATCGGAGGCTTCATACTCCGGAAACTTCGTATTGTGTTTGCTGCCTCCCGAATTTTAACCAAATTATGTAGTAATATGCAACCAACGGTATGGCTAGGATTCTATTAAGGTCTCGGTCTTTCCTAAGTCTTTCTAGGGGTCATACAGGTAGAGTAACACACCGTACAAACTATTAATGTTTGGACAGTGGTAAGACAAATATTTGGACTCCTCATTTGAGTTTATTAAGCCAATTAGACCACTTCAGCAACATTATGAGTTTGAGCGATCTAAAAGATATATATTTACTACATTCTTCCCATTTTATTTAATAGGACTTCGCAATTATTAAAACTCGTCGGGGAAATGTTTTGGTTTCTTAAACAGCTCTAACTATAAAAATTAGACGCATTGAGAACAAAATTCGCGCCTACACTCGGCTGCTCTATGTGATAACAACTAGACAACGCTCCGACTGCCGAGTGCATTTCTCATACAACGTGACTATGCTGCCAACAGGAGACAGTCACTATATATTAAAGGGACATTGAAGCTGACAGCAATTTATATTCAAAATTGGTCATCGCACTGGCAGCTCATTTTGAAAAATCCTGTACACAGTTGGACTTTCATCTGAGCAACTTTTGCGTCTCTATAACATCAAACCTATCTGCTGCTTTCGGGAGCGCTAATCGTACATCTAGGACGAACTTACACCAACTATTTCTTTGCTCACCTTTCGGGTCCACCTTTGAGTACTCTCATTTGAATACATCTTCGAGATACTTTAATGTTTACTCGTAGTACGTGTGCAACCTATGACTCTGTAAAACCATTATCCACAAAATTAGTCTCCTTAAGTCAGAGACAATCTCAAAAAAGCGTTCGTAATTAGAAGCAGTGATAATATACAACATCAATAAACATTAAAGTATATACAGGTTAAATGCTACTATGTCTATAGCACTGATAATATAGGGGACTGCAGCAGACTAAAGACTGAGTGTCTGTAGTGACGAGTTGACCAACGTAACTAAGATATTATCTGTAATTGGGCAAGAGAACCGTCAAGGCTCAAGATTAAAACGATAAAGACTAGTTAATCTTAATTCTGTATGATTACCGAACGAATAAGCACCAGTCTACGAATCGAACACTTCGAACTAATGGTTACATATGACGTCGAATGTATCTGCCTCATAAATTATATAAAATTTAATCAATATATAACATCCTCGGATAATGCGTATGAAAAAGAACTTGTAATTATCACTCTAAATAGTAAACATTTAACTAATTAGAGGCGTTCTTGTCATCGCATTGCGAAATAGCGCAATCGAAAAAATCACTAATTGGATAGGCCTTTTTAATAGATAGACGCAACATAGTATATGTTTTGCCTAAGTCATGGTGGTGATTAGATGGGATGATGTGTCGTTAATACATTCGAAAGGAAGGTTATAATACTGAGAAACAAATAAATTTATTGTACTATACGGTTAAACTAAATATAGATATAATCAAAATTCTTGATTTGGCCGGCTGTTGTTAATTGAAAATACTCTAAAGTCTATTGCACCATAAATTATGATAATTCTCGGGGATACCACCATGCGTTACATTGGTAGGGGCATGCAGAAGTGGGATGAACGATAAATTATTGATAATTGAATTACTGCCAAGGAGCAGGAACTAATTTATTATAGAAAATTAATGGATATTTTGCTTAATATTAAATAATGGTCAAAAGAAGGAGCTTTCGGACTCGATAAGATTTCGGATATATTTTATGATTTGAGCGTTTATGTGTATTTGAGGTGTCTTGCCGAATACCAGTTATCTCACTCTTCTGAAACTATCTAATTTGTTTCTACAACAATCTTTGCTTACAGATGTGATTCAATGCATAGTCTCATGTAGATACGCGTCACAATACTAGACGACCCAATTTGGCTATTTAGCGGGATCATTGCCCAAGTTGCTATACGTCGAGGGCATCTTATTGCTTAAGCGACGGTAAAAAGTCCCGCTCTTATAGTTTTAAACGTTGCTTCATTCTAATGTATTGAACACATTCTTTCAAGAGACATTTATGTCCGGCAGACTATTATCGATTCGGTGTCAATTGAGAGAAAAAATTACAGAATTTTAATTATTACAATAAATTCAACTCAAGATATCCAAAATCAAACAAAAGTAGAATCGGAGATATATGATGTCAAATAAGTATTTTGCACATGTGGCCACAATATTGATATTAAACAATTCCTATCCACATTTTAGCATAGGCATTCGTAGGGCTGCCGATCCTTCCTAATGATAGTTGCTATATATATGATAGGATTCATCAAAGTGACGTAACTTAGATATTAGGGCTGAGGAATTATTTCACAACCAGCCAACTAGCGGTTACCGGAAATTTTTTGAACACACCCATAATCGTACAGCTAGTCAGTTGATAAATAACTGGAATCAAGCGGTATTCAGTTATTCATATTCTTCAAACTTTGGGTTTTGGAATCTGGATTGAACAAATTTGTTGAGAATTAGGCGCATTTTGCTGGGTGGCACGCGATCTAAGAGGGCTCATATGCTTAGTCCGATGCTTACGTGTTTGTGATTTGGTTATCTAGCACCGCTCCTAGACCACAAACATCTTACCCTCTCAAGACTGTATATTACCATAAAAACCCTATTTATACTTAATTTGAATTTTGGCGTTTGTATTTCAGGTCGAGTGGCATTGATTAGTTATTAATTTTTACACTTAATAAGAGCCGAAGAAAGTAATGAGGGAAGGAAACGTTAGAGAGGAACGACCTTTAATGTTTATTTGTGCTTTGTTGTTTTGAATTTATAGAGAAGTAGAACAAGGGTACTCTTTCTTATAGATTCATCTTTACATATGATAAGGTCTCTTTCTTAACCGTGTCTCTTAAAAATTAGCGAGTGAAAAAGTAACAAGACAAGTGTGATGTGGAATGGAATGAAACGTATGACCGGGATATGTTCAGAACACTTGCTTGTCAATCTCTTATATAGATTTTGTACTTATGTTACACCACTGTATAATCTTTCTGGTATACATTTAGTAAATTGTGGTTGATATAAATTTATTATATCTTGTAAGTTTAGGCACCTTGTGAGACGTGAATGTCCTTCTTTTGTTAATCTTTTGGGTCTCAATGAAATTTCTGTTCATATTTAGGTTTACCGTTTATTCTGAGTTTTTGTTTAAGGTTCACAGGTGGATGTAACTAGCTTTTTACATACATTATTGTTTAGCACTCGTTGTCAATAATTTTTTATCCGCCCACGCAAAACCATTAATGGGAAGGGCCTCCGGTGATATTCTGGACTAAATTTGTGTACGAATTCATTTTCACGTTAGGGGCTTGTGAGGGCTCTTTATTCTAGGGAGATTTAACTCCCACTGATTAACATGCTATATGTGTCGTCGCGACGTCATTTCATCTCTAACGGGAGGAGAATCTACACAAGCAGAGGCGCAGGAGGCAAAAAGAGAGGATACCTCGGGGTCGATGTTTAAGGCATCAAATTTTAAGTGTTGTAACAAATGGTTATTTAACATTACATAATTCTATAAGTTAGGGGTGTCAAAGCTCGAAAAGGTAATATCGCTACGTCATGATCATATGAAACCGAGGGTCTCTCTTCTTGATTTTATAATGTCAATCTGAAATCTCCGAAGGTGTCGTATATAATAAAGTTTTGTAAAGTATACTGTGATGTCCCCTTAAAAACTACTTGTATAATGATTTATTAACAAAGACGATTTCACAAACTTCAAATAATATCGCCACTTACATTCGAAGCAATCGATGTGTACATAGACAAATCAGGGGCAGATCGGAATTTGAGGTTAGAAGGGGTATGTGGTCATTTTTCAGCATTTTCTGTAATTTTAGGTAAAATTAACAAGTGACACAAAGTTTTAACGAGGTTTTTTTCTTTGGAATTTTGGGGGGGGGGGGGGGGGGGGGTGGTAAAACATTATAATCAACACGACCTCTTTGTCGTTTTTTTCTCTGAGAGTTGGCGGAAAACAAGAAATTTTAAATTGGTTCGCCCGGCCCCATCTCAAATCCGGTCCCTATCGATTGGACCCGATAGCAAAAGTTTTCATGATGTGGGACAATAGTTGTACTATTTGTTGTTATTATAAGGAGATTATAACATTATTTTGTCTTTAACTGTTAATAATAAGGCTTCAACGTGCTATTTTATGTGAGTGCAAGGACATTCACATGGGGTCGATTAAGTAATAGCGTTCACGAACACGTTGGATCGAGTTTTCATACTTTTTATTGTCATTACATGACTTAAACGCCACGGGGATGTGTACCAACTTTGGGTTAAAGGAATTACGGGGAGAAGTGGAAGAAGGGGGGTGTATGAAGCGCATTGGACCTCAAATTAAAGGGGTTAACCAATTTTCACCAGCAAACATGGGGATAATTACTACTACATAGAAGAACTGCAAAATATGGTATGAAATCTTTATTATTTAAGAATCATCATTATATCTACAAATAGTATTTTCCTTGGAGCTCTCAGTTAGATTCAAAATTTGGATCAGATTATTTGTTTGAACACAAATTGGTTAAATGTTCCCATTTCATTAACTTTCTTTTCGATTTAGGGGGTTCACAGGTTCACCTCATTTTATTTGAATTAATGGTATTTTCAATAAAGTGTCAATATAATTACGTTTCAACCATGGTAGTTATTGGTTGGCACAGATAGACAATTTATTTTTCTCCAGAATTTCGATTGGGTCAGGTATTGTTTACTATCGACATTTTTTATAATAATATCCTGCTTGATTAATACAATAGAGGGACCAAAGACAGCAGGATGTGGCCGGTTGTCACGGCTATGGGGTCTTTCTTTGCTTTGTTTATCGGGGAATAGACAAAAAATTCGAGTGTACAATAATTAGCAAGGAAACGTCTCTTTCGTGGCATAGCCAGGTTGTACATTGTCAAAATAAATATTATAAGAATAGTCAGAGTTAAAATTTTGTTATTACATAACTATTGACTGTAATCTCTAAATTTTAATAGCAATTTGGTGATACGTAAATCTTTATTTTCAGAGAACCACACGCCATAGTTGAAGGTTGGGGTGGGGTATCAATGGCTAATATGCGTTTTGTTCCGATGTTCTTAAAGAAACTTCATTTCTTAGTCATAGGCAATAAATTGCACTTTCATATTTGTAGGGAATATATAACTGGAGTCAGACGAGATCGCAGATTTTTGGAAATCATATGAGGAGAAGAATCTGGTTGAAGTATGAATGAGTATTTCTATAGTGTATTCTTATCTCCCTCGATGGCATAGGCCATTCTTCTCTGACTTTGTACGAGTACTTTCATGCGGTCTCTCTCGGACAAGAAGTTCTTTTGGTCAGTGTATGCAACAGTAAATGAACTTCCTTTTATAAGGTTTTACTTATGCATCAATTTGACTGTCAGAAATACGGATTCAATCGATTTCCGGTTCTTTGAGGATTACAAAGCGGTTCAGCAAAAGACATGGAATTTGGTCGATAATGCGGCATACAGGCGACGGCTGGGTAGGCAATTGTGTTGATCCTGGTAGAGTTTTTTCCCGCAATTCAAAATTCCTCCATGGGACATTGATAGCATGGTTATCGGTTTAATTTGATTGTTTATATCTTTGAACCCTGAAGGGTCGGCAGTGCTCTAGGCTGGGTTGGGAACACGGTTTCTCCCGTCACTGATGGACATAAGAGGAGGTACTTCTAAACATCAGATATTGCTTAGATTGTCTCCAGGTGCTGGGATTAACTTTGAATGATATTGACATTTTACTTGACCGCGACCTATATGTCGAACTTAGTTAGAATTGGTCAAGAAAGCTCACGCATACACGAGCTTAAAGTTCTCCGGGATAACAGGGTTAATTAGATGGTAAGACATTTGAAAGATTTTCTGTGTAATACTATAGTCAGTTTCGGGATTAGATTTTTTGTACTTTTTAAAATATAAGGTACACTTAGGACCAATTTTAACAGTAGTTCTTGCACATTACTGTTACAAAATGGTCTAATCTGCTTGGAAAATTTTATGTTTGCAACAGAATTAACCTGATCTAATGTTTTTCGTATGACTTCACAAGTGTTGGGAGAAACTTTGTCGACGTTGAGATTCTTATTATGTATCACGTAGTTTATTATTATCCTCAGGATAGTATCTGCTCAAGAATTAAAAAGACCAGTATATATTTAAAACAATTTAATAGCAATGATTATGATTTGTTTGCACTCTAAGTGTCCATAACTCAGACGACTTCAACATTTATCTATATGTAAGTTTGAAAGCCAGGATGTTGTTTTTACATCATAAAAATATATTGCTCTGCCGTAATATTCAGATGGTACTTTGATATCGAATGTAAATACATGAAAATCAAGTTATAGTTGTCACATATAACGAGCATGGGCGAATTTATACAAAAATTATGCATTATGGTCCTGCCAAATGATGGAGTTGAATAATCAAAACTAAGATATATTATGTTTGCATACATGAAACGTTGCTGGTCTCTACCAAAAGGATACTAGATGGTATAACTACATTATTTATCTATAATAATTGGAAAACCCAATTTAAGGCGACTAGGCTCTTAACTACATCTAATTTACAGTAAGTTTCTATATCTTTACGATCCTGAAGTGTGGGATCACTTCTTAAAAATTAATTTATTAAAATTAATCTAACAGGAAGATAGAGGGTTGAGGGTTAACAAATAAAAAATCATATAATGTGGAGAAAATCTCACTGGTATGAATAATATTTTGAACGTTTAAAACTAGGAATATATACTCGCATGGATCTAGGACACTTCTGATAGTTTAATTTTTTCGGAATCTTGGTCGTTAGGGTGTATGTTGCTGTAATGTGGCTTGAAAGCAGAGTAATATATAATTATATATTAATGTAAAGTATTACTTATTTAATCATATTATGATATAATATAAGTATATCTTAATAAAAATTATTTGTAAGGACCAATTTTCGTTGATTTTTGGGATGGGTAAGGGATAATCTCTGTTTAGTTTCTGATTACTAAGCTTTTTGACGAGAAGAATAAATTGTCAATATCGTATGGTTTGGATGTCTAACGCCTATTAAATTTACGACAGTCAGGGGAATTACAAATCAAGGTGTATCACGTGCATGAGCCCAATGATTTAGTATAGTTCTTTGCTTGCAAAGCTCTGTTTGATTTTTGTGGGCAAAGTTCTAACTTAACATAATGTAATAATATTCTGTAACAGAGCACATTATGAAGCGATTCTAACTTCTTCAGTTAATATTGTATTTCTCGGAAATTTGGAGACAGTAAGTGAATTCTCAATGAGCGTAAAATCGACTTTTTCAATCCCGACTTATGTGTTTTCTTCAAATTAATATAAGGTTCAATCACACAGAGCTTAAATTAACAGTTATTGTTGCAGTGTCATTTACTGTTTCGTTAGTATAGGATTTCATTGCGCCGGGGCACAAGTTGAGTTGTTATTACAATGAGCGTAAAAATCCGAATTTTATTGTTCTTTGTCATATACCCAGCAGGATTATAATATTTCTATCGCATTTATTGTTTGTTCAGGAGAAAAGTAGAATATAGTATAATTGAACAGTTTAGTCAATAAAGTTCATTTTATGGAATATTCTGCATAATTAAAATGGTGTGATTAGAATGTTTTCAACTTTCAAGTATTATTTTAGCAGCGTTTTCTAGCTAACTTATTATTTTGGTACGTAAACAATTAAGAAACGTCTGTTTGATGATAGGTCAAGAAGGAACTTATGGAAGCGCATTTTTGTAGAATCATAGTGGTTCATTCGGTAAACCAGCGTCCTTAGTCGACTTTCAAATTATTTTGTTTATGGCCGACTTGCAGAAATAGTGAACTTAAATTAAAGGATATCAATTAATCAAAACTTCCACTGATTCTCATGAAATTTTTTTTCACCATCTTATACTTCACGAATCATGTTGTATTAAGATATATTTTCAGATTTTAATATGACGCAATAATTTTCGAGGGGGAATTTTAATCCCGCAAACAACAAGTTTTTGTGTTGAAGCACATCTCTCACTAAGTTCATATACGAACAATGGTATAGTCTATGAATTGTTAAAATGCGCAAATTCTGCGATAGCACACAAGCTAAAATGGTGGGGTCAAAACGACGCGGACCCTGGGACATACGAGATATGCGCAGGGGTGAAATACAGGTTTGCTTAATGAGTTGATAATATACCAGCTATCTATATTTCGCCTTTCCCTTAACATTGATCTTTAATATCATGCTATGTTCGCGCAGATGATCCAGAAGAAGATGATGGGAAAGAGACGCTTTGGCTTGTGTATGTTATCTTAGCGACTTTTCCAACCGACCCTTGAGCTTTTGGTTATACAGGAAGGATCAGTTACACAGATGACTATTTAATAGTGGATATTACACTTATGGGTATACTAAGTTATCGATCAATCCACGTGATACGCGTGCTTCGTAAGGTTAACCTTGTCGAATGAAATTATCATTAATTCATATTTCTTTGGTTCAGCCAGCTATTCCCACCTTATTGTTCGAGCCGGAATGCTCCATGTTGGTAATACTATTATCTGGGTCAAAGGAAGTTTCGGTTCTGATCTCGTTCAGATACTGGGGGGTTGCTTGGTTGGTCGTGCCGAAGTTGTCTATATGCGATATACGCTTTTCTCGTACGTGTGATAATACCTCCGAGGTAACGAGAATCTCAATAGCACAAGCGCAGAGAATTTTGCGCACAACAAAAATTAATGGATAGCACTTAACCTTGCAATCAATCAATGGGGCCTCTGAGTTGGGCTCGGAACGGGAGTTCCTAATATGGTGGCCTTATACAATATGAAGGCTGCCTTTTTCAGCAAGGGGGAGCACATATTTCCATCGCGGGATTTGGGGTGACGCTTCTCGATACGAGTGAGATATGTCTCGAGACGACGTAAAACAGTAATTAAATCAATCAATATAATCTTTCTATAAGTCGTTTTGTTGTATAGACAATGTCCGTAACAATGAAAAAACTGGGGATTTCAATTAGTCGACATGTTTATTTAATTGGGTGAATTAGTAAAATTTTCAATCCGAACTGGGTTTTAAACTTACTTTAGCTTATAAATTAGTATTATATCTGCTGTTCTCCTCAAGCATCATGGACCAGCTACTAATCACATGTGTAATCTTTTGATTAGGGAGGTTTGTTTGTTTCTTGAGCTGTTGTCTTTCTTTGATGTTGTTTTTATAGTTTATAATGGAGTTATTTAGTTTTGTTCGCAATTTAAACTGAAACTTAAACTAGCCTAAACTCACTTTTTATGGGTTTTTTCTCTTGCTTGTTTGTCTTGTTCCTTTTCCTTGCTTTCGTTTGGCACACTCCTCGTCTGGTTAGGTTTTGATTTTTTGGGTCTACTTTGGGGGGGGAGACGGGAGGTGGACGGGAGGGTTCGCTAATAATGTTGTTTTTTTTACATAGGATGTGTCAATACGAGAGTTTTGACTGGTCATATATTTTAATTGATTA
>CAJDSM010129520.1:202-10827 GCA_903981925.1 Ostrea lurida | reverse complement strand
CAGGAATCCAACCACCAACATCTTGATTCTCTTCAGAATTAAGAAGTAGATTCAATGGTAAACGTGGATTTCGTCCAAACGGATGGTCCCCCGCGCGTGTGTCCCGCTGCGGGGATATGTGAGGGCGTACCATTGGGCATGCTTTCTTTTGAGGCACCGTCGGGAACGTCCGACACATAGATGGTGTCTGAAAGACTATAGAGGGCTTAACGTTGTAATCTTAAGTAACATGGCTTTTTGTTGTACTCTCGGCACGCCTAAGATAATTTCGTCGTGAATCCATACAATAATTGTATATGTAATAGATTTATATTCACCTACATTTTATTTCACTCAATGAAAAAAATTAATTATATAAGTAGTGGACCCAACCAACCATACAATTGTTGGTAAAAAGACATGCTTAGCATAATAGTGATTTCCCTAAAAAACACTAGTCCAAGAACGTGGCATAATAATGATAAATTGGTCTCTGTTATTCGTTTTTTTATTTCATGCTATTTTGTAAGAACTACAGAATATTGATAATCAACCGGGACTAAACCCGGGTTTGATTTCTTTCACATGCATTACTACCAAAACACTGATGGTTTAAAGAAAATTGAATAAAGTATGGGGCAACCTATTTTTAACGAATACTATCAATTATATTACTGTAAAAGTGGTTTTTTACGCGTCGCGGGGAACATTCTACGCCTAATTACGCGCCTTACCGCTAAGGCGTAATTACCGCCACGCCGTATGATTGTTAACACATCTTACATACTATGATAATACGTTCCCGCGTATTTTCCCCAATGTAATGTTGGACATCAATAAACGCTACTTACCAGTGTAAATCAACCTATTTTACATAGTCGATGATTGGTTAGAGAGCAATAGTCGAGTACTCGTTAGAATCTAAAATTGATTCTGCAATTGCCTATTTATGAGAGCGAATTAATCGTGCTTATTTCATGAATTAGCAATACGTTGCTTATTTCATGAAACAGGCAACACGCCTGCCTGTTTCGTGATAGAAAAGTTTCCCTGCTCAATTCAATGAAACAGACATATTATTAAGCACGCAATCTTTGAATGCGGTCTTTGGCGTTTCATGAATTTGGAATTTCTTTTCTATTCGTTCATATATTCTAATCAAATAAAAGAGAATAAGTCTCTTGAGTCTAAAATTTCTGAAAGATGAAATTGAGCAAAAAATATAGACTTCGGAATCTATACATTATGAGAACAGTCGTGTCTATATGTAGGAAAGATAGAACAGTGGATCAATCTCGTAATATATAATAAAACAAAACAAGAGTTGGGCAAAACGGACCCCTAGATACACCAGAGGTGGGATCAGGTGTCTAGGAGGAGTAGACCCTGTCTGTATGATTTGATTGATTAATTTTATCTGTTTTAGTCCCATTCGAGAATTTTCACTCATATTATGAGACGTCACATTGCTGGTGAAGGGCGAAATTTAGACCCTATGCTCCGGCACGACGGGGCTTTGAGCAGAGGGAATCTTTATCGTGTCACACTGCTATGACCAGTATGGGGGCTCGGTTTTCCGTCTATCTCGAAAGAAGTCTATATATGAAAGATGCTGACAAATTGGTCCAAATCATTTGCTGTTTGACAGGTAAGGCACTATTACCAAATGTCCGATTTTGAAGCGGAGCACCGATTGCTCGACACATTTTGCACTGACGCCACTATGATTGGGTCATTCCTTCAGGCAGGGTTTTGGACCAGCAGTTTTACTGCAATTACATTTGGGAGTACTCATTGGAAGAAAGCACCTGTACTTTATCTTTATTGGTCCATTTGACTATTTCTTTCGGACGTCATCATGTTTACTGATTTCACACGCACACTGTTAAACACTTCAAAGTGAAAATAAGTCTGAAGTATGGTGGTAATTTTTTATGGTTGTTTGGTCCACAAAGAAATGATTTTTTACATAATACATTGTTTTTTCATAATTAAGTCAATATCGTTAGCATTGTTATAGTGTTAGCGTGAGAAAAGAAGGTAAAAGATGCAATATAAGTACTTTACAAGAAAACAGTATGTTTTAAATGTTATATCGAATAGCGACTCGTTACATTGGACATCTCTGTGCCATTAAAAATATAGAATTAGATTTACTTAATAAAGAATGTTGGTATGGAATCCAATTGATTTAAAATTGTGAGATCTTAGCAATAGTATAAGTATAATGAAGACATGTGTGAAGGTTGAAACAATTACCACGCCACTATCATCACTCTGTCTACTTAGATGAGTTAAAATCAACAGCATATCTCCAAGATAGTCATTTTTTGCGAAGCACCACAAATATAACCTGACAATAATTCATCATTTTGGAACGGCGGACCATTGCTGCAAAAATGAAGGCAATTGAGTTTTGTATCTATTCTTTGTTAACAATCTTGTTACTTCTATCGTTCAGATTCATTGAAATATATTTAATACTGAGAGAAAGAATCTCAGCCTAATCTCTTTCGCACTGATTTTGAAACGGTTACAACTGTTTGTGACAAGACTATGGACTCATCAGCAGTGACCGGCTGAAGGAGTTGCTTATTCTCCAATTGAAGACACCTGATCCACTTCTGGTGTGCCCAGAGTTGTGAGTCCAATCTTGTTATTTTTGTAATTTGTTTGGGCTTCCAGATTGAATCAATGTTCGTTATCGTCGCCTATTCTTGTCTAGGTAGTCTTTTTAAAATAAATAATTAAGCAAATGTAAGTTAACCGAGTTTTTGTGGTTTTTTTTTTTTTTTTTTTTTTTTTTTTTTGGTTTTCGTTTGGGAGGGGTTCTCCGAAAATTTATTTTCATATACTTTCGTCATAATAATAATGCGAATTTTCGGAATTTATGAACTAACTATTAAACGAAATTAGCTCATATTGAGATGCCGTCAGATTCTACGCATAGTACAAAATTAAGATATGTTTAAGTTCAGGGCGTAGCAGTGAGTACCCTGAAAACTTGTTCTTACTTCTTAAATGCGACGTTGGTGAGGGAAAAAATCACTAGCTATATTTACGTTTTGCGTTTGAGCGCCATGACGAAGAAGGTGAACCCACGACTCCCGGTTACGAAGCGAATGTTCTACAAGCTACACGCTTCACTGTCACTCACATTTGGATCCATGATACGGTACATTTCCCCCTTGCTTCGAGAAAGTGCGATCAATGTTCAGTAAACTACTCAAAATTTAAGCAGCAATGCTGGAAGACTCGTGTGTCTTGTTACTTCCGATCTTATGGCGTACACATCCAAATTTCGACATACACTGATCTGATTGATTGACTTGACCTGATATTATTTACGTCCCCAGTTCTGATCAATTTTCAACTCATATGGAGACGCACCATTGCCAGTGAGAGTGCAATCTTTACGGCCCTATGCCGGCGCTTATGGTCTTTTGCGCAGGGAGGGATTTATCCCTGGTACACTGCTATCTTCAACCCGCGATCCCACACGGATGCAAAATGCGTACTAGCATTTGCATATGTCATTTTGTAGGTCACAATATTCCGCTCACCAAGCTCGATCACACCTCTGCCCTCATAAATTGGCGAGTAAACAATCGTGTTAACACGATCATAGTCAAACCATATCATCCATAACACATAAGCTCGAGTGTAGGGCAAAACGGAACTCCGCAAACGTAAAGGGCGGATCAGGTGCCATGGAGGAGTAAGCATCGTCTGCTGACGGTCAACCGCGTGAGCCTATAGTCAAACAGTAAAACGGAATACTGTTGTCATAAAAGGCAAGTTACATTTGTGCTCACGTAATCATAATCCAAAAAACCATACAATAACGAGTGTAGGGCAGCACGGCCTGAAAAAGCTGAAGGTAGGTCCAGGTTGCCATGGAGGAGTAAGCATCTTATGACCGGTCACACTCCGTGAAGCCGCTTAGTCGAATAAAGTAAACGGGATTACCCGTAGTCAATATCTAGTAGGAATGCAGTCTAACAAAGGGTATGAAAAATCAGTAACATATGATTAGTGATAATTTGTAATCGAAACAAGTATTATAGCGACCGTAGATTTGCGAAATGATGCTTTAACGAGATTCGTTATAAGACCACTGCAGCTCAATTTTTTTTGTTAGTAGTTGGCCTGCTTTAAAAGTCCGCTACGTCATGCATGCTCTTGGTATCGAATCAACTGGGAGATATACCCAAAGCAGGTGATAGTGGTATATTTACTACATATAAAAGGAAAGTTGAACGATTGCAAGTTAAGAGTCATCAGCTTAATCAATATAATGTAGTTGTCAGTGCTGCCATTATGAGTCAATGTTAAGTAAATATAATATGAAGAGATAATCGTCAGATTCTGTGGTTCTTAATGTCGAGTTCTCTCGGTATAATCAATAGGACATAATTGTGAAAATTATGATGTTAATTGATAACATCCATCCTATCTACTAGTATATGTAAGATTGAGGAAAGGCCAGTACGAATAACGAGTCGTAAATGAGAACTTTTTTCAAAGGTCGTGTGATAGAGAAAAAAAAAATGTACGAAAGAACAAGTCATTGATATAGTCTATGTGTATTAAGAGCTTTAACATTTGTAATTGGCATACGAGATAATCTTACAGAAAACTTTTTTTTATGAGAATATGTCAGGTGCACTGATGATAATTAAATAATAAAAACATGAAAGAAAAAACTGATGTTAAAGCAAGTTTTTAATTAAATAGTCAATTTAAAGGCGTTCCTGTGAAATACTATATGTCGTGCGTATAGACTGTTCCGGACGATGGATTAAATTGTTATTGAGCAAATTAGTCCAAACACTTAGGTTACATTTGTAACTAGATTTAAAATGCGAAAACTTACATTAGGTATTATCCAAACATATGTGAGATGGGTGATTTGTCTCAATCAGCTGCAGAGTGTTAGATAGGTAATGCACCGGTTTATTCCGGGGCACAACCTGATCTTGCCTACGGGTATTGTTCCGATTTAACCTGATCAAGACGCAGAGTGGATTCTTACAAGTGGGATGTGTACCGGTCGCTGCAGCTGTACCTTCTTGACTAGCTTACTCTGATATCACTACTTCTCGTGTTTGTGGTCAGCATTGAGGTGTACGTGGAATTGTGGCGCCACACACTCTGAAGTGTCAGTTGTTGTATAATTTTGAGGATAAGTTGGTGTACTATAGGAAGATGTGATACTGAATTGTGTGTTCGTAAAGTTTCTTTTTCCGGCGCTGTTAACAAATTGTAATAAAGACGACTTGTGTTCTTTAGAAAGGGCGATTGATAGGAAACTTAAGACGACGCATTTTTGCACATACCACTCTCTCACACGAAATATTCTGGTGCTTGGTGTTGATATGATATATATTTCTCTCAGATAACATGTGGCAAGAACTCTTCCTCCGCTTTGGGCGACAAACGGCTAAGAAGATCGGGTGACAACACAGGTTTGTAAAAGTATAGAAGACCTATTCATGCGCGCACTCAGTTTTCGAGGTGTTTGCAAAGCCAGTTATACATTATTAAGGACAGCGATTGCCTAATCATTTCCTTGGGGTATATACCATCTTTAATCCGCAAATAGTTTTCTTGTGATGCTCTTTTTGCAAACTATTTCTAGTTTAAGGAGCATAAATTAGAACATCATTTCACACGCTATTTTAAGTTATGTCGGGTCTACCGTTATTTCCTAACCGATGAATTTTAGCTTGTGTTTAAAATATCGTATAAGGACTAAAATCCAACTGTGGAAATTAAATTATACGACTATATCTAAGGGTGTATAATTATTCATAATTATCTCTCTTTCACTGTGATAAAGAACTTAGCAATTGTATAGGTCCTTATACGTTCTATGTGAAATTGATAACACTGATGAAAGATAACGATCGACTGGGTAGTCTACTTAAGTTCTGCACAGATCTTTAAATCGCCGGTTTTAACATCGTCGAGTGCTCCTTGTTTTTAGACTATCTAAGAAAATGGGTTCTAATAAGAAACTTGAGGTGCGAAGATGAGTTGTCTCTTGACCCAGATGAGAGCTTAGAGCCTTGTTCTGCAACTGGAGAGTATCATCTTTAATCTAAGGCAGGTCGCTATTATGACAATAGTTAGCATTAGTGTTATATTTACATGACATCCTCCGGATCTCATCGGCAAAAACAGATTACTGCTTTGAGGAATCCAAGCTTCGTGTGCTGTCTAGGATCGCGTGCGGAATGCCAGAGCGAACTAAGTACAATGCTGTCCTGCATATTTTCCTATGCTTTTTCATGGTGCACTGCATCTTAAAATGATCAGGTGTCATTTACACTTGCCCTTTGTATGGAATGTTGTCCATTACATAACTCTAAGGATTTGATTAAAAGAGTTATCCATCAACGGGTAGTGAGATCACACTTTGTTTTTGTCTTTCAAGATGTTTATTGTGTTAGAGAGCTAGTCTCGAATACGGGAGAGGTTATTACAAGGTGATAAATAATATTTTTAAGATATGTACAAGCAGTGAACTATGAATAATAGCTCGTATACGCAGAATTATTTATCAGTGTATCATCATAAACCTATTATTTCAGATATACTTTTGATTTTATATGACTCCAGATTTCCGGAGGGATCTCGATTAATTGGATCTCGCCGTTTCTCAATATACAGAATGAGAGTTGGAAACTATACACATGGGGATTTGTGTGGACGAGTGTATAAAGTGCTATGTAGCCCTTATGTGAAAACAATTGTACATAACTTGTAACTAATAAGAAACGGACTACAATCAACAATTTACTGTCGTTTGAAGTATCTTCTGCAGGCTATATAGAATTCATAGATGAAAATAGTTGGAATTTAGACACATACGCAGGAAATTAATCATATAAACATTATGCTAATAGATAATCATGGTTATGATATCAACTTCTGCGATTCACGCATTGTCAACATCCTCTTCTTGAACACTATAGCACCAATCATACACTACTCCTGTGATAAAAAGAGTGTATATTACACATTTAATGGGGATCAGTGCATTCTTCTCCACAAGATTAACCCTGCACTATCACAATGTTTAATACTAAACGATTAATACAAATGGAGGCGAGTGATCGTACGGTGTGTATCCACAAATACGAGCGCAATATTTTTACCATCAATTGTATAGAGCGTTAGCCGCACGGGAGAGATAGGGCAGCCATATTGTGGTGTCAAGTCTATATCAACTTCTACGCATCAAGATATTACATGCTAATGTATTAATTCAAACTTAATGCACTTCAGAAACTAGCTCCAAACACCTAAAATGATATGATTGAGTGGTATAAATGACTTTCTTTATCATGCCTTAATAGGATGCCTACTCAACGAGCACTACCATTATTTAGAGCGAGAATTAGATTTAAACGATATCTCAACCATCACAGACTGTTACATCATTATTTTGGGCCTTCTAAATCGCTTCGCAATCTTCTCATTAACATGACTACAATCATCACCAGTCAGTTCTGTGGCGGGATACTCCTTTTACCACGTCATTCATTCCCTACTATGAATGCACATTTCTCAATACGTCTTATCCTCTATCTAATTCTCTCTACACACTTCTTAATAACTTAAGATATATAACAGTTTCCTTGCACTCAAATTCCTTGACACATAATTCTTTCGATGACATTATTATTGTCTCTTTTATCAAGCATTCTTGGGTGGCGATTGACTTTGCAATGACATTATCAAGAAACTACACTTATGAACGGGAACAAATACTTGTATTATACTATATCATAAGTCTAACATGCACATTATAAGCTACTGACTCTTGGTTAACTACTCGGCCTCTCCTTGGTTTGGGGACCTCCATAATAAAATAATTCGTTGCACCGTCATTTGACTCCACTTAAATTTTCTTTTCTATTTTTGCTGCCCACCCTTACTTTCGCACCTTAAAGCCCTAATGCATCATTTTTTTCAAAACCAGCCTGAACACACGTCGCACATCAAATGGAAGTTTATAAGTTAACCATAATATCAGGTACTCAATTTTATACCTCCTGCCCATTTAAACAATACCGCCTCTCTCCTTCCTTAAGCATCCTCAGCTCAAAGAAGATCGCCTTACGTATAATACCACCAAATAATACTTTTCGGAACTTGTTCCTGTACTATAATTCTATAGAAGAGTAGAGGAATACCACATTATCCAAAGCCTATATCAATATAGAAGATGGACTTTGTCTTATCAGAGCTTGCATTATTTCACACCCTAATTCTCCCTTTTTTGACTTTCTAACTTATATACTTTGACTAGGGGTTTTGCTACTGCACGTTGTTTTCCCCTCCCCAGTGGGGGTGCGCATTTGTCATAAGGCTGTCACTAAACAACTAATATCCGGACCGATACTGGTGCAAGAACCATTTTTACTCTGCTATTCTATTCATCCAGGGGAACGCACACACCTGACGCTAGGCTTTCACTGACTTAATTCATGACGAGGAAAAGATCACCACTCATGACGTGATAAATAATATCAACTACGAGCTCACACTAGTGTCATTTCGTGTCTACCTGCTTACGGTGATCTTTTGCTTTCCTCATCGTGCAAAAGTCGTTTTATTATATACAAATATTCTATGAGAACATATTGAATCGCAGCAACTGTACTGATACGATTATAATTATTATATTTCCCTCGCTTGACCCATTTCTGTCCACACACCACGCACTGCCATGCTCTTATTTTCTATCCATGTCCAAATCAATGTATGCAACTACTCAATTTTAGACAAAGACCACGAGCCCGCATTTCCCTGATATTTGGCCCACGCATCGTCTGGAGAAACTGAGAGTATATCAGTATCATGATCTATCCAAGTTTGTCTCCAACGCTTAGCCGCAGATACACTAAACTCAGACACACCACTGTCTGCGAACTTCGATAATAACTGATATTTCAAACTCACTGGCCCATGGAGCACTTCTGATAACCTTCTAATCCACGCATATGCGCGGAAACAAAACAGAATAAACACCCAGGCAAGCAACTGAAGTGCAAAAGGAAAACTGTTCAAAATGAAAATGTTTCATAAAAACAAGAAATCAAATGTGTCACACATTAACAGCCAAAAATTTACCACAACCTCTACGAGTACTAACTTGGTCCAACCGAACCGAAGCATGTAAGTTCTTCGTGATTCTTCGTATCTTCTTGTTGTAATACACGTCACGGATTTTGCATTCTGGTTGGTTTTCTAGCCACTTCCTCGCTGTTAATATGACGTGAGCTCTTCTAAAAGCCTATTTTTCCCTACATCAGTAAGAGACAAATGAATTGCATTGCTCCTAACATTTTCTCTGGGCCCCACCAAGCGATAATGGGCAGCTTTCTCTGACTTTGTCAAACACTTAAGTACAGACTCGATCAATCGGAAAATGAGGTTTTCGTGAGTAACCACCGAAGGTTTCTCTCCATAACGCTGAGTCTGTTTCGTTAACTTCGTCAGATTTTGTCATCTCCTGAATACAATAGATTTTATCTTTTTGACACAGATCGTAATTTCATCACTTACTGTGCACATCTTTCTCTTCTCACTCTCGGCAATCTAAGGGCTCAAGGCTTCTGATCAATTTGGAGCATAACACGCATACAAGTAAATGGGACCTTGTTGAGGTCAACTATCAATCATTGATTCTCCTCAGAATTAAGAAGTAG
This sequence comes from Ostrea lurida, assembly GCA_903981925.1. NCBI lineage: Eukaryota > Metazoa > Mollusca > Bivalvia > Ostreida > Ostreidae > Ostrea > Ostrea lurida. The sequence continues at coordinate 1,126 of CAJDSM010129520.1, read as the reverse complement.
ATCATTCTGGTTAATTACTGTGGCACAATTTACTCGTCTCACGCACACACACAAAAACACTTATAGTAATTGGACAGATTGTGACAAAATTACTGTAGACGCATGTGAGACGTTTGAACAAAGTTGTAGAGAAAATAGTCTAAAGATATGCAAATTCTAACTGCTTGCGTTTATATTCACCACTCTCAGAGCCATCGGTTTGGCTAACCTTGGTCGTGCGTGACTCATGCGTTGTTGTTCCTTTTTGATAGGTCGTTGTTTTTGGTCATGATTTCTCGAATCTAATTTGTCGCTAGAGCTCTCTATATATATATCCGTCCTTGGTTTCCCCGCTGCGCTTCTTTACACTTCTAGAGTGCTTGCCGAATATTCTTATTGATATTTGGTCTACACTTCGATAGTGCTTGACTCGATCATCCATGGGAGTCAGCAATATCCGTTCCTTGTGAGTATTTCGTCATGGATGCATTTTTATTGATTTTTCTCACACTGGAGGGTTCTCCTCATACTGATCACTCACTTTTCAGGGAAACTTAGAAATTTGTCACTATTTCTCAATCCTTTACCCACTTCGTATTATTGTATATATCTCTCGAACTCGCCAACGGTATGAGAAGTCTCTCCCATTACACTATAACTAACAAACGGAGAAGGAGAAACAGAGTCTAGTTAGAGAGCTGAGCAGGAAAACCTATGCACCCGTGTAAAACTGTGATAACTGCTTGCAACTCGTGAACTACTGCCTTCGTGATTGAGATGTGAGCTGATTAGCCTGTGTGAATCTTCAGTGAATCACATTCAGTTCTATAATCATCACGGTGTTTCTTTCTCATCACATCAGAATTTCTCGAAGATAGAGTTAAAATCTATGGCAACAAATTTCAAACGGCCTTGATGTGCACAACTAAATCTCCCCATATGGTG
>CAJDSM010129515.1:58-11598 GCA_903981925.1 Ostrea lurida | reverse complement strand
TTTTGACAGAAATAGTAGCAAAAATACAAGTATATGATGTGTGACCCATTGTGATAGAGCATGTCATCACTTATTTATGTTTAACTTGTTGATTCAGTGTGCAAATCAGAAAATAAAATCATACTGTAGTGGTCATTTATAAATATTTATCGTTAGATATCTAGTATAGTGCTGAAATAAATAACCCAAAACAAAAAAAAACATAAATTACCTAACAAAATTAAGTAGAAAGAAATATTAAAATTAATACATGTTGTAAGTTTTTATTCTTTGACGAAATTTAAAGGGTATATATATTCGTACTCTACGCAAGAAAGTTGACTAATGGTTCTAAAAAAAATCCTGCCTAAAACAAGTCCCACCCTAGGACACTTAAAATGATATTGGGGGGGTAGTTATCAGCGTACAGAAAAGTGAGGTTTGCTAAAATGATAGGAGAGAAGAAGAATAATTTAGAGGAAAGAGATAATTGCATCGCGCAGAGGGACACGGACATTTATTTATTTTCAATTTGTGTTTATTAAATAAAGTATGCTGTGTTGGATTCTAATGTTTCTACTTTATATGCCCTAAGCGAATGGACCTTTCTTTGCTCTGGGACGCCTTATCTCAGCCCTCCTGGCACACTCCGATTAAGAGGGCCGTGACTTTTTCATACGAGGACATTGGGCAGGTCCGGCGCATTGTATGGGCAGGGTGCCTCGGAGTTATCAAAGGAAGGCCCAATGGTTGAATGGAGCTAGGTAGGAGGCGCGTCTGCATGGTAATATTCTCGCACGAGGGGTGGTGGCGCTCATCTCATTCGTAGAGCGAGGTTTATAAATAATAAAAATATGATCCCGTTGATAGAGCGATTCGCGGAGGCATCGATGCAGGGAAGTGAGTAGGGTGTAGGCGGAGTCGAATAAAGCGACAGAGGGGAGGTGTTTGATTAAGCATGAATGTATGAGAGATGATCAAAGCTGGTTTGGAGCAGATCTCCAAGATCGAGCCGACTCTGTATATAGACGATACTGACACTTGGCGCAGTATGACTCAGAGCTCATGAGGGGACCTGCATAAGTCATTCCACTGCTAGTTTCATACCCCTTTGTAAAATCTTTCTTTTTCTATCTTATTTACATCAGACGATGGGCAAATGTGAGGTAATTGTAATGTAATGGCATTGTTGTGTGCTGCTTGGCCAATAGCATTTCCTGTTTATCAAAGCACGCATGATAAAGGAAAGTGCGGGTCTGCTGAATCAACCAAGCAGGACCTAGAGAGCGAGGAGTGTAATGTGATCAATTACTACTGTAAACTAGAAAAAGCGTATAAGTTGGGACGTACTTGTCTTATCTATTTGAACAATGCTAACACACTTCTGGAGGTTATTGTAGTTGGCTCTTTGTATGAACTTTCAAAAATTTTGGTGTGAGTTTGAATGGAGTCGCACGCATATCGCAGACATATACTAAATGAGATGGCGGAAGAACGCTACAAGCTACCCCATTACTGAAAGTAGGCGTCGTCTGATCACTCAACACCAAGATGTAATCGGTAGAGAGTAAGCTGTTTGAAGTTTATCCTAACTCCAGTACTTAAATTTAAAAGATGGTTAGTTATTTTTATAACAACAGATGTACACACTTCGGCAACGAGACTATCGACAACCCGACCCATTTTACTAAGTTGTGTCACTTAATTATTTATTTCATTAATTATACCATATTAATTTGAAACTTACAAAGAAAAACTTGGAAGCACTTATAACTAAATTTTCAGAAGACATATGAACCAGTAGGGGTCATGAGTCTTAACAGGGGGATTGGGGTGTACGAATTAGAGTACGAACGTATATCACTCTTCTTTTAAAATCTTTGTGGCAATTCTGGAACATTCATTTTTATTTATAGAAAGGATATGGGTGGGAGGCACACTGTATGGATTGCAAAAGAGCGCGGACAGGTAGAAGTAAAATACCTAATGTAAGAAAACACGATCTCGGAGACGTACCATAAGGTATATTAGGCCAGTAATATATAAATATTCGGTAAAATATACAATTAGCCAGACAGGTCGATAACGTATTGGCGCAGCGTGTTAATATCGATCTCGCGATAATAAATACTCGATATCTAAAGTATATATCGGGTGAGAGCGGGTCTAGTACCGGTGCTATCTTTAGCCGACGCTTCTTATTTACGCGGGTGAGAGAGAGAGGAGAGCGGACGGCCCGTGTGAGGTGATCAAGCCCAATAATAAATAATGAGCCATGTTGATAAGCCAAATGACCTTGAACGGTTCCACATAGAGCAGGGACGAGAAGCTCGAGGGTATAAACTCTAGACGCATTATTAACTGACGTTAATCAGATCGCAAAGATAACACCTCTGGTTCAGAAGGTAATAGAGAGTCTACGACCGAACCAGTAACCTCAAAGAAGGATACGTGTGCAAGCTACACGTTGTTCTTCAAAGGGGGCGTCAATCACTCTTAGCATTTCCATAATGTAAAGTATAAAAAGTAATTGAATCTTGCCTTCTGTACTTAAAAAATTCAAGCTTTCACATACTAAGGAGAGGTGGATCCTTTTGTTAAATTTGTTTAGCTAGGAAATTTGGTCTCCTTTATTTTTATTTAGAAGAAAACCATGCACGAATCTGTTTTACAAAGAGAGAATGGCATTCAAACAGTTGTGGTTTATATATTTTATTTTCAAGGGAATTATAAATACCAACGAGGGATTAAATGGATAAGGACGATCCAAACTTAAAATGACAGAATCTTGTGAATTCAACTCATTTGTAAATTTAATTTTCAATTATTGAAAAACCAAATTACGCGGTCCCCTTGGGTGGCGGCCCCAAAATGGAAGCTCAATCAAATTATACAAATTACAATCCGTTTTTAAAGTATAAAGAGGATGTAAAGTACTACAACCTGATGTTGCCCAGAGGTTGTTGATTACCTTGGTCCATAGTAGATTTTTAAAATAAAAAAAATCAGCTTTATAATTATCTTAGGAATGTATCTTGGATGTAATAATTTAAATGCATTACTCTCTTGCGGTTCCCACCTACTCAAATACCTGCCCCTAAAACCACACCTATAGGGACTTATTTAAAATTTAGTGTGTGTTCATTTGTGGTACTCATACATAGTTAGTAGGATGAGGCTTATAACATTAAACAGGGTGTTCTTGAATTGGAACTCAAGTGCTCAAATCCTGGTGATTTAATATTTAGTATCACGATACTACACAGGCAGTTAGGTCTCTTCTATTTCCGACAATCATCATGACTTTCTCGTTTCGTATTCTTTCATCGTTCGGTCTCAGCCTAAATGGGAAACTCCATATTGAGTTATTTAACAAGTGATGAGGTTCGCACTTTGATTGAGGTAGGGATCCTTCATAGGGCCCCATAAAACCGATGTTTTTAATAATTCGGACTAGGACGGGCGGTCAGACTTAAAAATTGAAGGGAGGCAGGTGTTTAGAAGTAAGTATCAGAGTTATCATCATGACAGGATTCACGTACACTAGTTGATAGCTAGTTGGGTGTTACTTTGTGATCATAGACAGCTGGTTTTAGATGATCATACGATGGGAGTCTGCCGAGAAATATTCGTTGGCCTTGACTCTCAGGTGAATTAGAGGAGGGAGGAAGGACAACAGCGTGAAAACTACAAAGGCAGACAAATCGACAATTCTTCTAATTGGGGAGAGGAGAGGGATATACTAGCTTATTTACTATTGTATTATTGGCCACTGAGTCAGGGGACCACGTTGTGCGTGGTAGAGGACTTTGGACCTATGGGATGGTAGGTATACTGAACATAGCATTAATTGTTCTGGTGAAAAAATGTGGCACATCTATGAGATAGGGGTACATCCTGAGGTAGGCGATAGGCTCACTCAAAAGGCGTACAGACGAAAAAATAATATATTTAAAGTCCTCCTCGATTGAACCTAATGCGATGGAGATGAACACCAAAAGTTGGACGTTTAACGCCGGAGAGAAATAACGCCAGTCAAATCGAAGGGTCAAGAACAAGTGTAAGAGTCAGTTGGTAATGTGGTAATCTGACGGATATCAGAGATGACATCAAAGAAAGCCTGTTCAGCACCCCTACACCAGCCACATTATGTTGATAATGGATTGTCGTTATGAGAGGGCGCTTGAAGTGCAGAGAGTGTATAGTTTAAAATTAAACAGGTAAAGGATTTAGTAATCTGGCATTAAAACTTTCAATGTAATTCGCCGGTCATGTTGATTTACACTATGTGCTGGCCGCGGATAAGATTTTGAGTGGGCTTGCAAACAATTTTTATTTAGGGGCCACCTTATGATCTAGATCCTTGCCACATCAGGGGGACGTTGAATAATAGATGATCAGCGGTCTAATTCTGGGCCATGAGATAATGTGCCGAGCAGACGGAATCAAAGGGTCGTTTCCGAAGACCAAGATGTGACGGTGTGTGCAAAGGATGAATGTGGCGAGACTAAGATAGGGCCACTGTATTGGAAAAACTCTTCACTGTGGAACCGATCTGGTTTCTATGCACCAAGATGCGCATTTTTCCTAATTGAAAGGTGTGGACTCACTTGGTGGTAATGGTGTTATTTTGCACCGTTGGGCCATACTGCTATGGAAGAGTGAACAGTGTAGTATGTAACCGCAGTCTCGATGAGCACTTTGGCAAGAAGGAAGAGTATTTCAGAACTTCGATAATCACTGCAAAGAGAATCTTTTGGGATCTCAAAACCTTATCAATTCGCTGAAGAGGCTGGGGTTCTGGTTACGCATCGCTTCATGGAGAGTGAACGCTTGGCAGGTGCGCCATTATTAGCGCATGTATGTACTGGGAAGCCGACGATAGATTATCTATCTTATATTCTGGTCAATGTGATAGTCTTCGATACTGGAAGTGACACAAGTTAGTATGTTGTGTGCACAAAATAGCGTGGCTAAGCCGACGGAGGACAAAGGACATAGGAGCATGAAAAATTTTGGTTTGTTTGAGACAAACACAGTGGAAGATGAGATTAAACGCGAGGCCGACGTAATCCAGAATCACAAACAGAGCATTTCGCGGCATAGCGTTTAGACTTACAATCGCGCAGAAAGTGTACGTATTTTATGAGCAACGCAGTTTGATGAAGTTCCTTAACGGTTCATGTGGCACCGAAGGAATCTAATATATTGTTCGATTATTGATGTGTAACGAGACACCCAGAGTCGAACAAGACTGTTCGGACGTAGACGTGCGAAGAGGATAGGTCTATTTTTATTTCAGAAACAAGTAAACTCAATTAGGTCACTTGGGATCGTGGGGTTCCTTTTTGTGCTTTTTCAATAGTACATTTGTTTACTAAGTAAATATGCCTAGCGATCTAAGGAAAAAGTTTGGATCTGCGCCAATCGTTTATATGAAGCAAAGGTGTGGACGGACGAAAAAGATTTGGCAAAATAACTATGTGTTTTGTTTATAAACATACATAGGCACCGAATCTCGTCTTAGACCGCTGCGGACACCCGGAGACCACGGGATTGTAATATTGACGGTCGTAGCACAGACGGACATTTTTGAGGCTGGAAGGGTGGATAGAGGAGAGGCGGTAGGTTCTTAGGAGAAAGGATAGAAAAAAAGAGAGGATGTGAGCTGTACCAAACCCCTAGTGCCATGCGAAATTAGCTATGAAAGGAGGATTATGGGTCAGGCGGTGCGGCGTGAGCTGGGAATAGGGGGTGGACAGCAACCATATCTATGATAGGTAGGTTCGAGCAAGGCGCGGACAGGAGCGTGCGATCGTCGAGGTGAAGGGGTCACCGTCCACAAGGCGAACCGCATTTGGACAGTATATGTGGATAGTGTTAGAGCTGAATGGAGTAGTCGAGCCGACATAGGTGAGCCGGGACTCAAGCAAGGCCTGATACCTATCGTCTAGGTAGAAATTAGAGTATAGGTTTTTGGTATTGAGAGAAACCGGCATACTCATGGTTCAAAAAATGACTCCACCAAGTTGTTCCGTATAATTGATGCTGAGGCCAAAGCAGGTCGTGGTAGGTGGGAAGAGAACTAATATTGCGACCCATACGATGGCTGGCGGCATGACAGGGCACTCAAAGCCATGAACTCAAACCGCGCTTGTGACTGCAGGCCATGGCATACTGATGGAAAATGGGCACCTTAGAGCGGGAAGCCGTAAATAGTGGTTGTAGGAACAATAGACACGAGTTTCACGCGCTTATACTTGACGACAGGAGTAAACTGGTCAGAAAGACCCCAGTAGCCTGCGACCGTCGGCTCACACTTGAAGGACAGAACGCCAAGAAAATTTCAAAAAAATATCCGTGTCATATGGATTACTGATACCTATATGCGGGAGCCATATAGACTGTATAATAAAACCGCAGGGTGAGACGAGAGGCATTGGTTTAGACCGGAACGGGAAAGCTTATACACGCAGAACGGAGACCCGTAGGGTTTGATTTCCTGCTGTCGATCTAATAAACATGCGCGTAAAGGAATAAGCTCGAGGATGTTCATTGTTAATGGGGTCAGACTGTACACAAATGTACAGGTCGCCTTTGAGTCAGGATCCGGTGGATCTCAGGTTGTAACCAATGAGGCCAGTTATATTCCACGGCAACATTATAAAATGACTCACGGTTCACACTGTAGAAGATATGAATGTGGTTGGAGATTTCATTTGTGGTGATTCACAATAGCACTCTCGCGCTGTTTGGGAAGCGTGACTCTAGTAGATTAGGACCGTGACTCACACGATGGAAGAAATGCTTATGGGGTATGTTCGCCAGGTGCTAACGAGAGTCGGTGAGGAGCGTCGGGGGTTGCTGGAGTATGTTTTATCTCGATGTAGCGGGTGTTGTTCTATTGTGGATATGGCTCCGCCCGAGGATTGAGAGTAGACGCCTCAATTGATTGATCATCGCCAGGGACGCGGACGAAGTCGTGACGGAATAAGGATCATCAACAATTCGAGGGGTACACACAAGAGCTGCACTAGTAAGGGGGATATAGGGTGTGTTTGTATGATGTCTGTAATCTAACAGGCACTGTCGGTGAGGCAGGGTTCGCAACGATGGAAGCTGTAGTACATTCCGGGAATTTCACATTCACCAACGTAGCGGGGCGGCGAAGGGGGGTCCTTTTATCGGGACCCCCAGGTGATTTAATTTCGAATGAGCAACCCAAATGTAGGTAAGAGAGTGATGCGTGGAGCAGCCCTGTCATTTTTTATCATATATTTATTAACCATTGTATTAATTGATGCTCTTTTTTCTCTAGTATTTCTTTTTGGGTTTTTTTTTTAAACCATCTACACTCTGGGGAGGTGTATGAATTGCGCCATATTCAAAAAAAAAAAATGGTATGTTTAGTGCATACCATACTTTTTAGTGCCAAAACGCTACCTATGTAGTGCTTATGAAAATAATAAGTACACATGAAAAAGGATAAGATATTTGTGGCAACGAATTTTATGCCAAAAATGGTGGACATGATACGTCAGAACTTAATTGTTTTTTCAAAATGTGCCTCATAATTATATGTACCTAATTTGACTTAGATTTCCAGAGACACAATTTGAATAGTGCCATCAATGTAAACTAAAGAAAAATTAAATGAACATTAAGAAATCACAAAATAGAAATAAAACAAAAAAAAAAAAAAAAATAAATAATTATGAAAAAAGAGTGCCTAAAAAGTAAGATAACACAAAACAATATTAAGAAACAAAACATAAATTGTACAATGTTATGTGGAAGGTGGATAAAAAAAAAAATACCTCAAATGGTAAATACAGACTTTTGTGAAACTTGGCATTTTGGGGGAAAGTGATTGCCTCAAGTGTACCCAATTTTTCGACTGTTGGACATTTTCAAACTGTAACCTCATGTGTACCCTGTGCATTATTATATCAAAATATAGTGCAAAAACCTCCTATCCTTGAATGTTGTAGATATATGCTCTGACAATATGCTGAAATATGTGACCATTAGATATATTTTTAACTAAAAATATGTTATAATCATCAGTATTGATTTGCACTAAAGTAACTAGATAATATAATATGTTAAAGGCACAGTACGTGATTATTTATTTTACCATAAATTATATCAAAATCAGTTTACAGTTTTAATATGGAAATATTTTTTTTAAACCTCAAGTCGGACTTCTACACATGTACATCGAATACTTATTCATTATTTTGTCTTTTGTTTTATGGGAAAATGCAGAATATTATTTCATTTTATTAATACAATAAACTACTTTTTTAAAATGAAACAACTACGTTCAAAATCGTACATGATGTTCAAGCAAGTCGTTGTCTAGGCTGGTTGTGTTTCGATTTCGCCATCTGGTGAAATGGTTAGCAGGAATGTGGTATCTGTGTTAGATCGTGGTGGGTGAACAAGTGTTGCCAAGTTTGGCCCAAGTGGGGTTCGCAAAGTGGGCGTGAAGAGTGCCAGGGCTCCATGAGGTGTTTAAACTGGATTCGGAAGAACGGGCGGGGAGGGAGGGGGGGACGCGTGACGCGATGAACCTGGGGGCACGGGAACGAACATAAACAGTTCGTTAGACGGTGGTGCGGCCTGTGCGCGGTGTGTCAGACGCGAATTTGTCACAGGTTGAGGAGACCTCAGGGAAATTGTGTGGGAGCTAAGGTAGGAGCAGTATTCTGACACAATGGGTGTATTGGGGTGCAGAGTGCGCGCATGCGTTACTCGCCCAGACACCGAGTCAAGAGTCGGGGTCGCTTGCAAGGAAAGAGGTAAGACCAGATATGCCGGAACTAGTCATGGTAGTGAATTCGTCAGCAAAACACGACGGAGGTGGATGCTGGTTCGAAAGCCTTGAGAGGCGGCCAGTCGAAATTAAATTTTCATGAACCGAGTGCATGTGAACCACAGTTCTGGACGGTTAATGGACTAATGAAATTATAATTGAATGGGTTAATAAACCGCGGATAGCTCCTTCCGAAAGACTCATTTGTCAAAAACATTCAGGAAATAGATGTCTTCCTCGCGGTATACTATTCGGCCACCGATAGCATTATTTTGTCATTAATATGGAGGTCCCAAGGAACAATTATTGTTTAGATAGACAACAGGGGTGTATTTCGTGCGAACACTACACTGACATTACGTAGGTCCGGAGGGCGTTGCAATTAGATGTACTGCAAAGCCAAAGCCGTAAAGGAGGTAGCCGAAATGCAGGAGCGGACGAGTAGGGTCCGTCGAACTTCCCCGGCATGGATGAGTGAACTGGTGAGGCGTTGGGGAGGCGGGGCATGCCGGCCTACACTTCGTTCCAGAATTTTCAATTGTTTTTGTGGGGGTGCGAACTGGACCCTTGGATGATAACATGAAGATTTACTACGAGCCGGGATTGCGGTAGTTTATGGATGGCTGGGGAAGGTAAAGCCTGCGTATACAAAGATTGTCAAGAAGAGCGGACGAAAATAAACCCTAGGACAAATCCGGGTAAGGTTGTAAAAAACAAAAGAGCACTTCTGCGTGGGGCGAAGTAAGGGAAACAAGAAAAAAAGATATTTAAGTGGTCGGATGGGCAAGGAGTTATCAATGCCGGGGGGAGCGGGAATTTAGCGGAGTGGAATTTGGCTGGAGCCATTTGAACCGAAATTATGCGACGGACGTAAGTGGCAGCGTTAGACGATACGATGAGGAAAACGATAACAGTTCGCAACAGGCTAATAGGATAGGGTAAATGATAGAGTGACAGTATAAGGATACTGAGGCAAAAGCGGCATGATAGAGCGCCGAGAGAATACACCTGGACTAATAGAGCAGGGCGCTCACCGCATCACGGCGTAGCCACAGGGCGCAAAAGCAAAATGGGATGCAGAGAAAGTTAAAGAGTGGGTGAGGGAACATGCGTCGGAATGTGTGGTCGTGCGGCCATATTGCTAAGGAGAGGTACCTAGTTAGATGGTGCTCTCAATAACAAATGAATCATGGCGGAACCGTATAGTGAAGCGGGGAAAGTGATGCCTCGATAAACACCCGAAATTTCTGTTCGGTGAAAGGGCCTCACTCCCGAAACTCGTTTACTATTGTGCGAGAGAGCAAGTAGATTTAGCATAAATTTTGATCTCATAGAGCAACAATAGGCGAGAAGATTTGCTTTTAACGAAGTATGTCACTGTGATGCTTGCTATTTAAGAGCGAACCACAGTGTGGGAATGCAAAAAGTCGCGTGTTTTCCACTTGGACAAATCATTCGATAGATGTTTTAATGTAGACTATTACCTTGGGTAACATTATTGTGATCAATAAAAAGGAGTCTAGGATGGGGTTATCAGACGGAACTGTTTACGACGACATGGTGTGGTTAAGGGGAAATGTGGTGAAGTGAGTCAGCTTGCAAAAGGCTCTGAAGAGTATTAAACCACTTGGCCGCACTATGAGAGTCACCCGTGCACCGCATAGGGTATACGAGGTAAATGCATAAATCTGATGTACTGCGAGACAGCGCATGCAACACCTCACCATTTTACTAAGGTTCTACAAATTGTGGACCTAGAGATTACAAATGTTGAAGGAAAGCCAAAAGCAGGATAGATCGCACCTGTACAGATCGTAGAATAAGATTTTCGAGGCTAAAGGTGGTGGGTGGAGTGAACGATGATTCGATAAGACGGATAACCAGACTGGAAACCCTCGCTAATTGCCAAAGTTTCTAGCGACGAATATGTACCAGTAATGAAACAGAAGTAAAGAAGATGTTAACCATGCACATGTAGTGGAAATAAACTATAGTTTATAAATGTAAAACGCAAACTGGACACTTGTTAAATCGATCTATCAAAATGTTGCAGTTACATCGTGTGAACAAACCAGGCGCATATAAGATTTTGATATTACAAATATGATTCGAGTTCTTTTTAAGATTAGTAAATTATGCGAATCAGGCATAATTAAGATCCTGTATTGTTAACTTACATGTGAGCCGACGGGTACGATTGATAACTCTAAATAGTTGATAATAAAGGAAACATAGGCGTCGGCCAGAAATGGTAATATAAATAGACCTCGGAATAGGAATTTCTCAGCAGTTTATGGTAACCAGTGTGCAGTGTATTCCTGGTCGGATAGAGATAGTCCAATTAAGTATATACCGCGTCATTCCCAATATTTAAATCCAGACGTTGAATCGTTGACAATGTTAGCTAAGATTGTCCGTAATACGAATCGTTAGTCGTAAACAGGTAAGGGATACTCGCAGCCTGGCATTATCATGGCATAACGTGGATACATATACTATTTCTTTAGTATACAAGACAGAGTTGAGTCTGACAATAGAACTCTACCGCGATACTCTGTCTTCTAATCGCGCGCCATTAGGCCATATTAACCAACCAAACGGGAATTGAAATACACAGAACGTGTGGTTCGTACCGTAACGACAAAACGTGTAGAAGATGTAAACAGTGAATATTCATCACAAACATGATCTACCTCACGCGACGCAATTATACAACGACATATAATTCGAACAGATGAAATCA